>JAQFXZ010000735.1:0-15961 GCA_034694025.1 Ceratophysella scotica | reverse complement strand
AATGGTTCTTTCTCAGCACGTAGCAAAAAACCCCGAGACTCTACGATCAGTATTCTAAGAGGAGAGTTAATTTTCCCGAATCAACTCCTTACGGACATTTAGCACTGCGTCCACGCCTGACGAAGAGCCTTAAGAACGAAACTGGTTTTGTTTTCAAAATTTTTGTCTTTGAAAATTTAATAATTATAAATAAATATGTGCTTGTATTCACGCCGTTCAGAATATCATTTATCCAGTAATAAAATCGAAAACTACTGAAGGTCCATTGAGTAGGTTTTAGTGACGTGACAGTCCAGTTTTAAAGAGCGAGATGTCTGTCAGGCATCAAATTCCGATTTCTCTTGGAAAAATACACAACACAGCCGGCCAAGATTTAGCATGATTTAGAAACTTCTAATAATAATGGCACAAATGAATCAAGCATATACGTGGCAAAACAGTTTTAAAAACCGAAAAGGTAAACCGGCATCAAATTCCGATTTCTCCAAAATTTCGAAAACAGTACACAGCCAAGCAGGATTTACACTTTTCTTCTTATATTGACTCAAAATAATCAAGCATTCTTTGTTAACTGAAATTATATTACCAGTTCCCAACGTTAATCGAGAAAGATTTGCTCAGATAGCTCGTAAAATTGTGGTTAATTGGTTGAAATGTAGCTTTAAACGCTAAAGCATTAATTTATGTCGGATCTAACTAATTGGTGCACCAGAACAGCTGTAAATTCGGAATCCTTACCTATTACTGGACTTCCACTCGTTGTTGGATTACTTTGCAGTCTTTCACTAGTTGTTCCCATTGAGCTTGGTAGTGGTAGTCCAACACGACTTCCAGTACTCGTAATTGTTCCTAGAAAGGAAAACAAAGCTTGTATTACACAAAGTTCGAACATGATACGGATACACTGACACGATTGTGGACTATAATTCCTGTAGAACTTATTTTCGAATCCGTAAGTGCAATTAAGCACACGCAACATTCTCATAATTACAATGACGGGCATTGTATATAGACTACCTGAGCTGAGTTCTTGTTTGTTTATATAGGTTGAAATTGAAAGCTGTCACTGAGGTACATGCTAAGTTTTCACCCTTATTTGTCGCATTACACTCCGGCTTTTAAATCAGCTGAAGATGCCAACGCTATGAAGGCGAAAGCTTTATTCAAATGAGTCTTGCCAATTTTTTTAGAAAGTAATTGCTCCGTAATTGTTTTGATTTTGCTCAACATTTGTTCTGCAACAGAACTGCATATTTACTGAAGATTACAGTGGATGAAAGAGAGGATTGTTTCCGAAATTGTGACCGATTTTTAAAAAGCTGTATAACTGTAAAAACGAATTGGGGAAAAGAAGCGTGGATAATTTTAATTAGAATTGTAATAGAAGTCTCGTTTTTTCTTCATAAAATCTTTGAAATTTCCAAATCTTTCTCTCTGCACCCAAATTTTTTGCTGCAATGCGATTTAATTTAGTTATTAATTAAAATGTGGTGAAAGTTTCAGCTCAATTCATTCATTTTTGCCTGCTTTCAGCTCTTAAAAAGTCGACAAAAATTTTGAAACAGCCCTCGAATATGGTTTTACTTGCTATGCGTTAATTTAATTCACGATGCCTATAACCAACTCGTAGATCTAAAATTAGGAAATCAATATTTGCAATATTTGCCTATGCAGTAATTGAATATTGAATGTTCGAAAGACATGCTTCAGAAAGTGTGCTCAATCATCCAGAAGAGTGTTTATATGCCTGAGACTATAGCTAGGACCTAATTATAAGCATGAACATTTCTCATTGTGTACGTTCCTTATCGATTCTATATTGTAGGCAATAATAACAAAATGGTTTTGAAGTCCCAGGAAGCTCAAAGAAGAAGTAGTTGAATTTAGTTCTGCAGGGTTTGGGAGAAGCTATCTGCTAATCTCCCAAGCTCTCCACATCCCGTCTCGGCTCCTGAACTATAAACGGCTTTTGATGAAAACGCTCTTCAGTCTACAGAAGCATAAGAAAAATAGGACAACCACAAAAGGAGACGGAGAAAACAGACTTTCCTTTCAACTTTGACCAAGGTATCCTGAACATCCTACAATCACCAGTTCAGACAGAGGCCTACAACAGCGTTCCGTCAATTTCACAGCAAATGCAGCTCCAAACATGTTTCATGGAATTTCACCATTTTGATTTCGGGGCTGTTGCAAAAACCAGTTGGGCAAAACAAAACCTTAGTCGGGTTGGGCTAGGTTAGGTTAGGTTTAAATCTGGCTATGTTAGGTTCGGTTGGTTTAAGTCAAGCTATGTTAGCCTAGGTTGGCTTAAGTCAAGCTATGTTAGCCTAGGTTGGCTTAAGTCATGCTATGTTAGCCTAGGTTGGCTTAAGTCAAGCTATATGTTAGGTTAGGTGAGGTTTAAGTCAAGCTTTGTAAGGTTTAAGTCTGGCTAGGTTAGGTAAGGTTGTTTTAAGTCAAGCTATGTTAGGTTAGGTTGGTTTAAGTCGAGCTAGGTTAGGTTAGGTTGTTTTAAGTCAAGCTATGTTAGGTTAGGTTTAAGTCTGGCTATGTTAGGTTAGGTTAGGTTTAAGTCAAGCTACGTTAAATTAGGTTAGTTAAAACCAAGCTAGATCAAGTTAGGTGGGAATTTAGGTCAAAAAATATCCAAAATCAAATAAAAAATCATGGCTTTGCCTAACTGACCTTGAATCGGTTTCTAATGTTACTTTTTAAATATTTTTCCCCAATATATTTTGCCTAACCTATCCTGACTAGAAAATTTTCGCTGTTATCCTGGTCTTTTCTCGACTGACCTGAAATCGGTATTTGTTACTTTTTGAAAATTACTTTTGTCCAATTCTTTCACCTTACCTAGCTAATCTGACCTAGCTAAACCTCACTTTTCACAGTTTTGATTTCGCCCCAACTGGTTTTTGCTCTAGTGATATGTGCCCGACTGATATGAAATCGGTTTTTTATGTTACTTTTTTAATATTTTGTCCAATTTTTCCCTAAGCTAAATTCTAACCTAACCTAACTTTGGGTTTGCACGACTGACCTGGAACCGTTTCTTGTTACTTCCATAAATATTTTACCCAATTCTTTTACCTAACCTAACCTAACTTAAATTGAGCTGTAACATTTTTGGATTCTCCCAACGGGTGTGTGTCTAACCGACCTAGACACGAGTTTCTATGCTAATCTTATACAAATATTTTTGTCAAACTTTTTACCTTAGGTACCTAACCTACCTTACCAAACCTTCCTAACCTAACCCGAACTCACGCGATTTGTAACAGTTTTGGTTTTTCGCAACTAGTTGTTGCCTGCCCAACTGACCTAGAGTCGGATTTTGTTATTTTTTAATTTGTCCAATTTTTTCACTTAACCTAACCTAACCTTAATTGTGACAGCTTTGGTTATGCCCAACTGGTATTTGCACAAGTGACAGTTGAGATTGCGGAAGACGTACGAACGTTTACATCTATTTCGTCAAGAAAATCCATTTTATTACAGTTTTCTGTTCGATTTCCAAGTGGCTTGGAAGTTTTGGACGAGGAATATTTTCCTCGAATTCCAATTACGTATGCAGCATGCTCCGCTTTGCCCAGCCTTTGTGCTCCTCTATTGAGGAAGAGAAGGTAGATTGAAAATGAAAGGAAAGACGGCATTTTGGATCTCAAAGGTTATTACACCGCAGAGTAGGGAATGGGCCTGGACTTTCTCCGCCTTCCAAACCTATCAATATCAACTGTGTGGAACTCTAATGGATTGCCCCTTACTTCCTCCCTTTCATTGAATTCACGGATTGAATGGAGAGCTTTACAGCTCAATCCAGGATTCCACATGATTACAGCACAGTTTATGCTTTAATCTCTAATCTTCAACAACAGAACTAAGGCTACAGGTAGGAAACGGTACATTGGAGTACCATACAGCCTTAAGCATCAAGCAAAATCGTTTGTAATTAATGATTGAATGTAGTTGATTCGCTAATTGATGAAATACCTCGTACGATTCCAAATATGTTGGACTGGGTTTGACTTGTTAAGTAAATATATTGGTAAATATATTAAATTAAATGAGAAACGATAATATGAATATTGAGTTCTTGGTACCTTTTGGTCTTACATCCGACTTTTAAAGATTGAATTGATGTGCTTGACCAAGACATGACCACGGCCTAGTAAAATCTGTAGTATTAATGCGATATCTCAAGCAATCTTGCCCATTTCTTGATGTCTTACTGTCCGATGACGACTTTTAGATATGACGGCTTTAAGCTGTTCATTTGTCATCCGAAAATTGAAATTACTTGGCAGGGAAGTTTTATGGGCTGGGACTTGCTAAGTTGCGTAATAAGCTTAGGTTAGGATAAAATTTGTTAACCTAACCTAACATAACCTAACCTAACCCATATAAAATTTAATGTTTTCTTTTCAATGGTTGAACCATTGAACTTGTACGAGAAACTGGCATTCGACCAACGTTGAACACGTGCATATGCAGGGCAAATAGCTCAGGATTCGATTGAAGTGAATTTCATGGAACAGGCTATAAGCACACATTGTAACCACACATTGTAAACGCTGAAAATGCACATTTTGAAGCGATTTTGGCTTCGCCTATAATGCTTGATCCTTTAGGTTAGGTTAGGTTATGCCAGAAATGCGTGTTGATAAATTTGGATTAGTAAGGTTTAGGTTTGTCGAAATGCTGGTGGTTACAATGGGTGGTTACAGTAGGGGGCTACAACTACAACAGTCTGTTTCATAATTAGTACTTAACCCTAGCATATAAATATATATTTTAGAAAACTGGATATTTTCAGGGTTTAGGAAGGTAGGAAAATTGGATACGTTCATAATTTCTTCCATTTAAATTTTTTTTTTAATGTATGTACATGCAGGCGGAATACGTATTTCAAAGACAGCAGGTCTTGATCGAGCAGAATCGGTATCGGTATTGAGGTCGGGAAATGACAGTGTCGGGCTAACAATATTTTAAGTCGTGTAAAAGCTGCACTACGACGGACATAAGAATATTAAGGCAAAATGAACAATGTCTACTACAGATACATATAAAATGTATGAAACAAATGCCTTGTGCGTCGTATGAAATCGTCGGTAGTTGAATCCAATCTGGATTTTGAACACGTAGCGTAGGTGCGGTGCGTAGGCCCTTTGTGCCTTATTGCCAATAGGTTTGACTATTGTACCGCTTGACAGATGACATAAAACGGCTCAAGCCGAGAACAGAGAAATGGCCACAATAAAGGGAACTGAAGCACTGTGTTTGATCTCAAAAGGGAAGTTGAAGAGGAGAAAGGGCGGAATGCATTGTCGATCGGTAACCACCAGGCTGGACCAATTTAAATTGGAGTTCCAGCAGGACTCCAAACTTTCCCATTAGGAAGTTCATAAAGACAATATGCCTGTTGCCAAGCTAAGCAAATAAGTATTAGTTGCACTCAAGTTGAATATCAGTTTCGAGGAGTCTTCCAAGGTTCCTTGAGCACCAAAAAGAAGTTCAATACGGAAATTGAGAAAAGGTTGACTGGCAGTAAAAAAGCGGAGGGTTCAGGTTGGAAGTTTGGAAAGGTCCATGAAGCTCTGTTCTCGTTCTCTGAATTTCCGTTTTCATTTTTTTTTTACACTTTTCTCTTTTTATCATCCTACTTGGAGAGTTATCTGCATATGTATCTCTCCATTTTGCATTTTTCCCCAGTTGGTTTCCAACCAACTCCGTCTAACTCGAGCCACATTTACATAAGTCAATATTCTTTCAGGAGCAGAGCCAATGATGAGGACTCAGTCCTTGTACTCCTCTCAGTATTCATATAGCCAACTTTCTCCTTCTAAAAAAATATATGGATTTAAAGTGGTTTCACGACTATTTGTCTCTGACTGTACAAAACGCATGCTTTTACAAACTGATTTTTGCGCTATTAAACTTATTTTGTAAGTCTCGTTACAGCTACAACGTGCTACAGCGTTAAAATATAAGCTAAGACCTAATTACAATAAAAATAGACCTTTCTATGGATTTTGTGTGTGATTTTTGCAGTTTGGGCACGATAATTGCATCCTTTTGAAAAATACCATTTAAATCCCTTATGCTTCATTAAAATACAGCCGAATAAATTAATTATTGCAGTTCTTCGGCTTTTTCAAGCTCGCGGATTTTTTAGATTTTTAAAAGCATACTGCAAACTAGCTTGCCCGTAATCAGTGCTAAGCACTGATCTGTATAATGAATTGAATTCGTCAAAAAGATTTCTGTAATATATTTTTCTCTCAAAATCCAAGCTCACTTGAAACTTGAATGTACTCATCCCATCACGGATTGAATACCCAGATACACCTGTGTATGTATTGTGTATCTATGTAGGATTAGATTGTCAGGATTGGGTTGAGCAGATAGTTTGCCATGGCAACGGGTCGCCGCCATGCATCCGTCATGTATATCTTACGACGGACAATTAACAAGTTTCAATCGAGGACAGAGAAATACATACATACATACACACAACATATAAGTCAGGCTACGTCGTTAATTTAGGAGATATTAGCACTTGGGCCTGGAAAAAGTAAATTTTTGACACAGAGGGCAATATCGATTTTGCAAATCATTGCTATCGTCTTACATTATCTCTCTATACAAATCATGCTAATTTGTTGAACTCATTCTGGAAAGTATTAGAAAGCCTGTTAAATCAACTTCTAGCATCTGAAAAAATTCACAAGCTCCCTTCATAGGGTATACTATTTTCAATTAAGGGTTTGGTATACCTTTGGGCGGATGTGCGAAGCTAGCACGGTTTAAAATATTTTTGTTCCGAAATTTCCTCCTAAGCTAAAGCTTAAACCAAAATTCCCTCCAGATATTTGCGCTGTACTGCGTTAATTGAAGAGTTTTCTGATTTATTTCGAAATTTCGAAAAATTACTCATGACATGTGATACATTATTCGGTTTAAATTTTGAAGCTGAAAAATCACGCCGGGAAACAAAGTCATATCGTAAACTAAAAAGTCAAGTGACATTTTTAGAAAGTTCGTATATAACTCATGTGAAACTAGTTCTTTAAAGGTTCTGTGACCATCTCCTCGGTTGAAGCGATAATTCTTTCTGATTTCGGCAGATTTTATATCCTGATCAAAAGAGCCGAGGCGATCAGCCTAGGTCTTAACTTGAATTGATTTAGTGTCATGTTTTGATTTTTTTTGGGGGAAATATTTTAACATCATCATTTGACATACACTTGCACACAGTACGTATGCCAGCCAGCATAGATAATTTATGTTGACCTTGATGTTGAAAGAACCTTGCAGTCAAACCTCTTTAGTAGAAAGCCAGCGTTTTTAAGAATCATTCGTACATGTAAGCGTACTATGAATTTTTGTTTTTGTTAAAAATTAAATAAAAATTAAACAAAAATTCTTTTGAAATTTGAAAACATTTTTAGAAAGTCGGAAGCATCTTGCCCGAGGCAACAACTGAATAGTCGAGCTACCGTTACATTTCCAGGCCGCGCTGTCCCACTTGAATGAAAGCCCTCTACGCTTTCTCCCTCTACGTATGTGATGGAGTTCAATCTACATTATTCTAAGAAACAGACAAACATTCCTTTTAATCCTCTCCTGCTGAGAATTCCTTTTTCCCCTCTTGTTCTCAAACTCGACGACTTGAAATGAAAAGTTAATGGAGAATTTAAATAGCCTCCTTCATACGAAAACCATATTTACATTGCGCTCCTACACTCGGCACAGTGAAATTCTCCTTTGCTCAAGGGAATGGAAGCATGACTTCCTTATGATCTCCTGCCTTGCTGAAGTGGGTAAGGCAGTTTACTCCACAAGCGTTTCGGCTTTCTGTATAAATTCAAAAATTTCAATTGGGCACAACTTAAGCTAAGATTGTAGTTTGGTGCCGATTGGAAAATATTGATTTAAGAAATCTATAGTTTGATGGGCTGACTAGGTGGTTTGGTTTTGAGCATTAGCATTAGGCATACACACAGATGCTGGGTTGAATCTTTCACATAATAATAATGGCTACATACGATACGATTACGATACGATACGATACTACGAGGGTTGTTTTACTAATTATGGCAGTTTTTTCTGTAAAGCTGTAATACAGACAAAAATGATAGAATCGGGCTGAAACTTTCACCAGAGGTAAAATAACGAAAGTAACATTGCAGCAAAATTAGATTAAATATATTTAGTAAGTAAATTGAAAGTTTCTATTAAAATTTTTGTCAAAGATCCCGTGTTATTCAAAAAAAATGTTTTCAAAAATTTGGCCTCTGCATATTTTTCGTCAAATATTTCCAAACTTGAGCAAATCTGGACTGCAATGATTTTCACAAAAAAATTCAAGTTATTGTTTCAAATATTATGAACGAAGTAGTTTATTTAAAAGATTACCCAACAGACGTTTTATTTGTAATTAAAAACAAAATTTTAAACCAGGGTTAGCTGGACGTCAATTCATAAAAAAGAAACGATATGCGGAAGCGCATCAGCCAAGCCAATACCCTGATACCAAAGAAAAATAGACGTATATTTAAAAAAAAACGTAAAATCTGTTCTGAAAAAGTGAAAAAATCGACTTGAATTGAAACAAACCAGTGCATATGGTCAAAGTAGATATTTTGCCCAATTTTTTAAAGTTTAATTTAGTAAATGTGGTGAAATTGTCAGTCCAACCCATTCAATTTTGTCTGTTTTACAGTTTTTCAAAGAGCTGACAACATTTGTGATACAACCCTCGTGTTACTCGTGTTACAATGAAATCAGGGATATTCATAGGTTATACTTAAACAACTGTTCAGCAAATGAATTATTTTTAAGAGATTAAATGCTTTTAAAAATATGTTTTGTGTACCACTATTTTCCCTAAACCCAGTAAACACGGCCATATACGTTAACGCTTCAGGTATAGGCAGTCAGCAGTCCATTACAGTTAGTTGAGCACGGTCCAGACAAATAACATGCTTAATGGATTTTAGGGACCAGTGGCTAGCCCCCCAACCTTCTCCATCAGTATTTAGGTTTATTGGTGCTTGACCCAACACCTAGACTAAAATGCTTTTCTGGAGAGCCGTACAAATTGACCCTCTAGCCCAGGGATGGGATACACCAGACCAGTAGCTATAGAGATAGGTAAAGAATACACAAATTGATTTAAAAGTTCCTGAATTAGATGTGGAATTTCCGCGTCTGACTCCCTGAGTACTCTGGACCCATAAATCTCCCTTTTCTTTACATAATACATGAGAGTAAGAGAAATTTATGCAAATGCGGAACCTTGTCAGGCATGTACGAATGCTAGGCTACTAAATCAATATCAAATCCTATCTAAATCTTCCCGTAGTCTCAGCTAGCTCAGTGCTTCTTCCTAGGCCTTTTACTGCCTCCACCACCAGATAACTCAAATAGGAATATCAGGTTCAGCCCACGTTGCTTCAGCTCCTTTCTCCAAAAAGAATTTTTTCTCTTCTGTTGAATTCGGAAGAGATTATATTTACGTTCCTTTTTGTTCACACCACACACACACACACCGTGTGAGAAAAGAAGTATGGAAGTTAGGAAGCCAGATGAGTACAGGCGTCAGAACTTTCGCCTATATTTCTAGTATTCTCTGTTTTTATACAAAATCTAAGTGCAGGGTCTGAATTGAATTTTGAATGGTAGGCTGACATGCAGGGGGCTAAATTGGAATCGGATTTTCTGATTTGAGACTTCCAACTCTCTTGATTTATTATTATTTTCCACTTCAGACCTTCCTTGGGTGTGCCGGTGCTCCTTTCTAGTCAATTCTGAATTATTGGATACCTTGCTTTGCTTTCTCTGTCGATTTTGTAAAGTTCAGTAGGTCACCAATGGTTGGTGGCAGGCACGGGTTTCTTCGTGTTTGGTCATCATGCGCTCTTGATGCGCTCTGTGCACATGGTAATTAGGTAATACCAGGTGCCAAATACCAAATCTCAGAAATTCATAAGCTGAGAAGCTTGCACAAAATACAAAAACCTGTTGAACTGCAAATATTTACGAATTTCATTTACAGCTTAATTCAATTTTACACAATGGCAAATGGCACCAATCGCCTGTTAATTAATGATTTAAGATTATTCAGTCTCATCGTAATTTTTGGCTATCGCCGCAAAATATGTAAAGTTTACTACAACTTCACACTTTGAACGCAAAGTAGCCCACTTTCACAGCAAAATAACCTACTGTCACCGCAAAATAACCTACTTTCACTGCAAAATATACCACTTTCACCGCAAAATAACCTATTTTCACCGCAAAATAACCTACTTTCACCCACAAAATAACCCAGATTGGATTTATTTGCGGTGAGGCTAAATCTTGACCTCAACTAGTAGATTTTCTAAATCTTATTTATAGATCAGCATAATAATTTCTCTTGGACTTTATATTTTTTACGACCTCAGACACAAACACTACAAACCCAATGCTCATCGTTATTATTGAAATATACAAAAATATTTGAACGGCCTAAATGCAAATTGTCAATTCGTTGCTCCTTTGTAATCTTTGAATTTGCATACAGAAAAACGAATTCCAAATTGCAAAAATTAACATACATAGAGATTTGCTTGTTGACCTTACAGGTAGAACAGTTAGCATATATTTGTCACTTTCCGGTCTGTTATAATAAGGAAGCTAGCACTGGTTATTCCTGCTGGAGTTAAGCCTGTTCTGGCCTCCCAGCCGTAAAAGGCTTGGTTCCGCAAATTGGAATTTGAGTTCCCTGGGTAATAAAATATTTAATCCTAGCCAGGTCCCCTCTCAACTTGGGCCGTGCATGTAGTATAAATTATATTTTCCAATTTCCAAGCTGAGCCGAGGGAAGTACTCAATTATTTAGTTCCAGCATTTCTGCGCTCAGTCTAATCAAACGGAATGGATACCCAGTGCCGATCCAAGGCAACTACTGGATTTGAGCTATGCAAGGAATCCCTCGCACCTCGTAATTGCCTCACACACACGCGTGTTTAACTCTACTTTATGTAATTGACTGTCGTCATGTCATTTGCCTACGTAACCTACTTACATAAAGTCTTTTTGAATTCTGGGTTAGGCATGTCCTTCGTTGACAAAATACAAAATACAAAACATGGCAACAGAAAGATCAAGGCTAAATAAATAGGACGCATTCGATACGAGCACGTACGGGCGCATGTAGATGTAGATCAAAAAGTTCCAGCACTGATTGCAAAACACATTTTCAACTAAACATCAAAGATGGTAGCATGAGTTTCATATGCATTTTGGCGAAACAGGAAAAATTGCCACACCAAAAACCACGACACCGACGCGGTATTTGGCTGGAACTGTAATTTGGCCATATTATGTTTTCATATTGCGTTGGTCTTCATATTCCACACTGAAGATTACACTAAAATCCTCTAATCACACCAGTAGCAAATACACAAATGAAATATTGAATAGGAAGTGGTTATTACAAATATTAGATCAGCGTTCCACAACGTAAAGCTATTGGACGCATAGATTTACTGTAATAGTTCATTACAATAAAATTCAAAGCCATTTTTATTGTAAAGCACGGTAGCAATTATTTAAATAAACCATAACCCAACCTAACTTAGCCTAATCCAATAAAACACAAAATTACCGCTTATCCAACGGCCCTTCCTCGAAAACGACATCAGGACTTTGAAGTCATACGACAAACACGACATGTGACTACAGATATCGGATCAAGCTCCGAGTTCTGCATGAATTTTTGCGAGTGACATGTGACACTCGGGTGAAGAAAATTCAGCTAACACAAAACACAATCATTTGATTTGATTTTCCACTGATTGTTCTGAAAAAATGAATCCTAATTCATGTGATCTGCAGAACCTCTTGCAATTGCATTTCACATGATTCTAAAAACAAAGACGACGGTATCAGTTCACTGACAATTCAGCAAAGGTATTTTGCAAACACCTAGCAGAACAATGAACAATGCAGAAATTAACCGACTTACAACTTAACAATAGTTAAATGCAGTTCGTTAGGTCTTCTAACCTCTGACCTCTTATTTCAGCAAAAAATGACTAACTTACCAGGAACAAGCCGAGGCCCATTACTCTGAGAATAGTTAGGAGCCTGTCCGCCGCCATAGGTGACTTCACCCAGGTCCGCATTGGACACAATGGCAATGTCCTCCAGGTCATCATCCTTCCCTCCGTCCGGGTCATATCGCCCCGTCGAGTACTTGACCAAGGGACTACTTCGTTCCCCACGCTCACCCCCACTCCCGCCACCAACACCCAACTTCCGCCCACCCAGTGTGAACACGTGCCGTTTCCCAGCCATCCCCACTTACGCAGAACTACACTTAGCTCTGACCTTTACTTCTTCCATGCCTGACATTTCTCGGTAGTTAAAGTTAAGGACCGACGACCTTTCTTCGTTCGACGAAGTCATTTTTTAAGGTTTCCCGCATATCTTTGAGTCGCACGACGGCTACGATAGCACTTTTCAATGTCCAGCCGGTCTGACCTCAATCCAAAGTTTAAATTACTTCCTATTTTTAGTGTTTTCCGTCTAGGAGAAAGTAAATGAGTTTTTGGGCCACTTTCACTTGAACAGTCATTATTCTAGCCCACCGTGTGCTTGGCTACCTGCTTCTTCTCACTACGGGCAATTCTGAGCCGGGTCTGGTCTTCATCCATCACGCCGACCAATTCCCTCGCCCAAATATTTGTACTGAATGAGGCCCAAGCGACTTCCTCATGCCAGTGCCTTAATACATCCACATCCACCTAATCGCACAATTACTTCTGTTGGACTGAATTTTTTATTTAATTACTCGACCATTTAATCCATTTGGGAAAGCTCAAAGGGATGTAGAGCTGTTGGGCTGTCACTGCACAGGAAATTACATTCCTTCCACCTTCCGCAGCCTCAAGCACTTAGCTGAGCCTAATTTATTAAGGATTTCGAGACGTAGCCTCGGGTTCCATTCCAGTCTCGGATTAATCAAGAACTGAGGGGATCGTATTTTGTATAAAAATGCATGTCTTCAGCTTCTAAAAGTCAGGGGTATGCGCTTACACAAGGAATTTGTGTGTTTGCTCTATAAAATCACATGTCACGAGGGTTTATGTTGTTTTAACGACCTGGGTCGTGCGTCAGAACCGGAAACGAGTCTCACTTTCACTCGGCTATCTCCAGACCTGCTGTTTCTTTGTGCAAAACTCAGCACTTGCCAACTTTTACACTTTGTTGGAATTTTTAATAAGAACTGACAGACGTGGGCTGTTTGAGTGAAAAAGGTAGTGTGGTGTGTAGCCCAAGCCAGGTATGAGCTGAGTGTTGTTGATGGGCTTATGGCTTAGGGTTTCTGATAGGTCCTTCACGATGGGGAAAAGTTCAACTACTGAACTCGAACACCAAGACTCGTTTGAACTCGAGGAAGGAAAGAAAATGTAACAAGGGAGACGTGGAGATGAAACTGTGTCATGCTATAGGAGCCACTTTCTCAATTTTTTCGACCAAGGAAAATATGTACACTTTTTTGGGGGAAAAGAGTCGAGGAGAAACGGGAAAGTGAACAGAGAGTCAAAATCCCTTTCTTGCGAGACGAGTCAGTAAAACTCGGAAGAAAAATCGATTTATGCGCAAAAGATTCCCTGTTCTCTGGCTACGGGATTCTCATCAGTTTCTCCGGCTCGCACAGACTTTCACTGTGTATGCCTTCCTGGTACCCAAATGGACATAGATACTCGAGATGTGTAGATATGCAGCTTGGTCTGGGTTCAGGCTTGCATGCCACTCTGTTTTGCATTCTTGTTAAGAAGCTGGAATAGCATTTAATGATGCTGGATTTGAATTATGACTTGGATGCTGTTTAAAATTTGAGAACATCAACGCCGAATGCTTTTTTAGCGCGAAGTTAACATTATCAATGTATGGCCTCTAAGTTCATTCACTACGAGGTTTCATGGCATCTTAGCTGTTTTCCAATTCGATTCCTTTCATTAGGTAAGGTAATTGAGACGCGATTTTCCACAGAATTCTGATTCTGGTTACGTAAGGCTACGTTTGCGGAAATGCTGGGTGGATAAAAATAGGCAGTTAGACAGCCTATTCCATATTCTTTACTTTCCAAGAAACTTTTTCGCATGTACCGTTGCAATTAGCATGCGGTGAACTTGCTGAGCAACTGTCTTTTTTATAAATAATCAAAAAAAAAAAATCTTCATCTTTTTCTCGTTTTCGTGCAGGGCCACAGCAAAAAGCATTTATTGTGTATTTTTCGAGAAATTTTTCGTTCCGTCCAAAACTATTCGCTAACATTTGCGCCAATATTGTATTTAATTTGTTGCTGTGCTAGGATAATTTATCGACTTGTTTTTAATTAATAAAGAATTGGTGCTTTGAGTCAATTTTGAGCGATTTTGCTGGAAAACCCGACAGAGGCTCGAATTCCTTTCAGAGCGTTTTGAGATTGAAGATTCTTGGACGGTAGATATTGGCAAAGAATTTTCGCCGGTCAAAGTAAAGATTATGGAACAGGCTGTAACCTCCAACCACCTAACATTTTGACAAACCTAACCTAACCAGAATTTACCAACGCGCGTTTCCGGCATAACCTAACCCAACCTAGTTTACAGAATCAAAAAGCAGACGAGAAGCCAAAATCACTTTAAGATATTTAATTTTAAGTGGTTACAATGGACGGTTACAACCGGAGGATACAACCTATTCCATAATATTAACTTTCACCCTTTGGGCAAAACTACTAGTGTATTTCACGTGCGACGTTAAACTAATCACTTGTCTACAATGTTGAGGCTGACTTGGACAAATACATGAAATTCTGGCTAATAATACGCAGGTAAATAATTTTAATTTTTTTTTAAGATTCCGTTGTGCTAAGTGTATTTTGCACTTCATAAGAATCGTTTTATAAGTAAAAAAAAAAATTAATTCGCAAATCGCAAGCCACAAAAATTGTACAAAGGACACCCTTTGATCGAAACATAACTTTTAATGTTGCGTGAGTACCGTTTTATTGACGGATTCCATAACTACTGAACGTCGGGAAACTTTAATTAAAATTTCTTATTTTGCAAAAAATTTGACTTCCCAAAATTGAATTCACTCCAGTTCCTTTATTAGAAATCTCTAGGTACAATACTCACTCTTGCCATCTCAATACGGAGAGCCTGAGGACAACATTGATTAATTTCGGTGGGAAACGACGGAATTCGAGCTGTCCCAAAAATACAAGCTCCGGATAATCTATAGATTTTTCTCTTCTCGGAACGCAACTGCCTAATTTCAAGCTCCGAAGAGTATTCCAGAATTCTCTGCTCTGCTATTTAAGTTCTCACGTTCTCACTTTTCTTTCTTGCTAAATTTGAGTTAAACTCTCGATTCCAGTATCGAAATTGTTTCGTGTATCCAATCTAACACCTAATTTTCAAAATCAGACGAGCGCCGTTCACTATTTATTTTGTGCTTGTACTTTCCATTCCGTATTTCCATTTCCTAGCCTATTATTCCATACATCTTAATGGAACACGGCAGGTCAGAGGTCAAGCGGCATTTGACAAGTTACATTTGGCAGTGGTACCTACCACTTTTTAATGAGATAATTAATATTTAATTTTAAAGAGAGCAATATTCAATTTTTTGATTCCAGATTCTATGAACTTCAAAAGAAAATTATAATTTTGAAAACCTGAAAATTAACACCGGAAGAGGAAGCCAGGACCAACTGAACTTTGGGCTATAAATTTAGCGGAAACATATATATTTTTGAACTATATATGATTCGGCGTTGAGAAACGAATTCTAGGAAATATTTGACTTACCCAACGCCCAGATGGCAAAACCAACCGCTTTATTTCCTTCGTGGAAAGTGGTGGTAACCACGGGTTACGTAAAGTTGTTTAATGTAACCTTCTACGAAGTATAT
>JAQFXZ010000734.1:0-15964 GCA_034694025.1 Ceratophysella scotica | reverse complement strand
TATTGAATTTACATTAAACAGAGAATAAAACTTGTTTAATACTTTTAAGTGCACCGCGAAGGTATTTTTCGTGTCTTTTTCGACACATTTTTTTATGTCCGTTTACATTGAGGCTGAGGCGTTTTCGCAACAGACGAGTAGCATCCTTGCAGTTGCGTTTTGCATTGCGTTGCACCAAACTTTGTCGAGCAAGAGCTAACGCTTTCCTGCACTCCAACCCATTTCAGGTCAGTCAGTCAACAGCGTTCAGCTGAAGCGAGAGGAAGTAGGAAGTCGAATCGCAAGTCGGAAGTTCATCAACATTCTGCTCATTTTTCTTACAAAAATACAAGTTTTGATTTGAATTTAAATAGATTCTCAACTTCAGCTTATGGGCAGTACCGTGACCGTGCCCGAAGATGAAGTTCCTTTTCCTGAAGCTCACGGCGGTGATTGGGGTATTTCTGAGTCTAGCATGGGCTACGAGTGGACAAGGTGGAGGAAAGTCGTCGAATCCAACACCCAAACCCAAGGAAAAGAAACCAAGATTCAACAAAGTCACTGGAAAACCGATCCCGCGTGTCCTGGTGGATGACGAAGTTCGACAGGTCAATTGGTGTGTCACAGGTAAATAGGAGACTAAAAATTACATTATTCTGGTTAATTGATCATTCATTCGTCTTCGGCACATGATGTCACACGTCAGTGGCGCGTGGCGCGTATCTCGGCACTAGGCACCTAACCTTTTGTAGAACAAGAGTATCTTAATATTCTTTTTTTTTAAACCGTAATCCAACATCGTACCTTAATTTTTCAGGAAAGGACGAACCGGAAATGCAACATTTTCCTTACAGCGAATTTATACCATACCTCGCCCGGACAGATACCAACAATAAACGGATAAGGGATAGTGTAAGTAGTAAAATTGCTTGTTTATTCGATGTCGCTGTATGACTGCTATCCTATGTAATTCGTCGAGGCGCCAAGCCAAGAGGAATGACCCTACATTATCTATAAACTGACCTTGCTTATTTGTTTTATCTAAGTTCATTGACCTTGTTTGATTTAAGTATTTCGAACATCTAGATGTTATGGATATGCATTTCTAATCTATCTAGCACGGAAAGGTCAAGTACGACTACAAGCTTCGACTTCAGGAAATCAAGTTTAGCGAGAAAGATGAAGACGTTTTCAAAGCGACTGGTGGAATAGGACGCGGATTCCCAGACTACACTCCAATTGGAAAAATGCATAATACTGCTCATTTGAACTTCAGTACTTATCAACTCCGACCTTATCCTTTGGGTAAGCTTAGCACTCGCATCAAGAATGTAATGGACACCAGTTTGCAGAATGTATTTTTAAAGCCTACGCTCTAATGTATTCGTGTATATTTTAAGGTGTGAAGCTGGTGAGGATCCCAAGCCGTATCGAAGGTCTGGTCATTCAAATGAATCATTCACCCTTGGGAATTGGAACTGCTACAGGTCAATTCCAGGACCCAGAGCTGGACATTATCTGTTCTGACTGTCGACATCCGCAAGGTCGACCCGTGGGATGTCGAAAGCGGACGAAGAATGACATCGTGGTGAGTCTAGCCTTTAGCCACTGTTGCCTTTGCCTCTTGTTCATCGAAAAATCGAAAAACACTGAAAGAGAAATTGGCCATTGCATAATTTTTCGTTCATTTACTTTCAGCCTCCCACCATCATGATTTATCATCATGAAATGCCCATCTATGCTTCGTACAAGATTAGAACAAATCCAAAACCCGCTTCACCGCCCCCATGTTTGCAATGTCGTGAACTTTCTACTGGTCCCGCCCCGCTAGATTTTTGCAGATGTACCGTACGCTCCTATCCACCCTCATCAGGATTTCCGGACCCACCCTACGCAGGCACAAAGGATTGCTCTCGGAAACCCGAGACGCAGGCTGTTGTAGCTGACTGTCCCTATAATTTGCGGTGCTATTGTTACGGGTAAGTTCGGCTGGCTTGAAGTTACTTCCGTTTACCAATTCCTTATCATATTCCAAGTTCATGTTCGCCTACCTGAATTGAAAATCATAATATTGGCTACATAATTGTCCATGCCCATTGTCATAGGAATAATGGTTGAAAGAAAACTATAAGTTATAGTTGTACACCAACCATCACGGTAGTTGTGAACTGACTGGATGCTGCTTTTCGTCATATTTCCATGTATATTTGCATCTAAATTCCGCTTTCATATGTATTACAGGTGTTTCTGTCAACAGCTTACCGCAGGCACACCTGCTTCCGCAGGCCCTCCGGCTATTACGGCAGTAGACGCAGTATTCTGTAAATGTAACGAATACCAATATTCTTCTTCACCCGTTGCGTTTGATACATGCCCCACGGTTGCCACTATACCTGCTGCAGCGTTTATCCGGCCGCAGACGTGTAATCCTGCTAGCGGAGATCCCTCTTGTTCTTGTAAGTTTGAACAATTCAATCCCAATTAAGCATTCGGGATTTGATTAGTATATCTAAGTTGCGTAAACATTTTTCAACAGGCACTGGCCCACATGAAGAAGAACCCGAAAGAGCCTGCCGAACTTACGTATCTGCAGCAGGGACGCCCACTACATGTTTGTGTAATAGTTTGGACCCTAATGTACCAGAGGGGTCAGAATATTGTGCCAATGCAAACCCAGCTCTGGTTGGTGCAACCCTCTGTCAAGATCGAACAACCACTGGGGGCATTGATGAAAGGTGTCGGGTAAAACCGGCAAAGCCGCACCCTGATTGCTTTACGGATAATACCCAGGCAGGATGCTCCCAGGAAAAAGAATACAAGAAGTATCTTCAGGAAACCGGATCGGACTTGCTTGGAAAAACGCATGAGGTTCACGCTAATTTGCAATGGTAAGTATACTGTCACACACTGTGTGGTTGTTGGTTCTTCATATTTCAATGTGTCAAGAAGAGGTGATCTTGTAATTTATACCAGGTACTTTCCGCCATGTTTAAGAAGTCGGGCCGTGGAATTTCAGTAAGTTATGTATTCATATTCAGCTATAATACACAATTAATATCGAGTTTTTGTACATTGCCTTCTGCACAATTTGTCCTATATACATAGCACCATCATCCGTTTACCAAATACAATACCCGTCTTTAATGGTTGACCGTTGACCCCAACAAATTGGTTTGAACTTTAAACTGTTTTTTCGTTACTATTTAGGGTCTTGGTCGTTCACAGCTTTGCCAAAGAGGAATTTGAAGGTAAAGCATAGCCAACTAATATATTATACTGGTTGGCTATGGGTAAAGTGAATAGAAATATTTCTAGAGCTTTGTCTCCGAGCTTGGTTGATTATTTTTAGTATCTAATTCTAATGAAAATGTTGATGAAAATATGAAATAGTTATTTCAATGGGACCGTACGAGCTTCCGACACTGGCTGAATATCCAGAGCAATCACAGTATTCAGCCTCTCCATACTTTCATGGATTTTCTAAGCTTTACATCTGTGACGACGAAAACCAAACGACTGTTATACTTACTGATGCTGATAGAAGCTTTGCAGTAAGTGACTTGTACACAACCGTTTATTTTCACGGAATTCTTTCTTCAAGATTCCAACAATTTTTATTTTCCTGTTTAGGCAACTTACCCGTTCGAGTTCAGCTACAGCTATGACAAGTGCATTCGAAATCTTTCACGAAGAACCGAAGATGGTGGACAGGTGTGTCCTTTGCCCTTACACTATCGTTGCATTGAAGAAGATGAAGAAAAGTACTCTTCCGATTTTGGCCGAAATTGTGACCAACAATGCGAAATGACCACAGCTCACACCAACACTACTCAGCCTAAGAAGAAAACACCGCATGGAGCCATCAACATTATTACCAACTTTTGTATTCAGCCCATAGCAATTTTCATCGGAAGATACTACAAGGAAACTCTCAACCGGAAGACGTTCAAAGGCTGGGCAATGTGGTACTGGGTAAGCAACAGTGACTTAGCTAACGTTAAGTATTTTGTACGACTAAATAAATTCCGAGGTTTTGTGTTTTGTGACAGGTTCATCTTCTGGGAAGCGGATTTGCGTCGATAGCTATGTACGTGGGCTACTTTCATCCAGTATGGCTGCCACGAACGAATCAGCACATCTTTGTTGGAAATACGATACTGATTCTGCTCGCACTAACGTATGTGTCCTCTTGGATCCGGCATCAGAATAAATGGATGCGAATCTTTGCTGAGTTTCTTCATGGAGGTTGTGGATACTGCTGCTCCTTCCTGGCTTGTAAGTTTCGCTGCGTTCGAAGTACCTAAGCTTTCGATTTAATTTTAATTAAATAATTATACTTGTTTCTTAGATTGGTGTTTGCATACTGTTGAGGTTCCATTGTTGGCATTGTTTCTCATCTACGCTGCGACCGGTTGTTTAGGTGCAGGATACCTCATGATGGAAGTATGTGCAGTACATTTACGATACCACAAAATATTTAGTGAAACTGCCTATCCAAAGTGAGTATTTTTGACACATGGTATTCTTGATTTCAAGGCGTGTATCTTCTTCTGGGATCATAAATTCGGGATGAAACCACATCGACGTCATTTTCCTACTGTTGAAGCCCGTCTAGGAGACCTTCCACAGCCGGTAAACATATATTTTGTTCTGTCGAAACATTTGAAACAAGCCTCGAATCATAACGAATTACAACAGCAGAATAATATGGTTCTACCACTTACTTACAGGGTGCCATTGGCCGAATTGCTCTTCTCATCATGCTCTTTGTCGTTATGTTAACTCTGACGACTATCGCAGCTATCGTCAGTTACTAAGATGTTCAGTACTTTGAAGTTTAGAATAATATTTATTAATGGATTTAAGTTATAGCATTAGAGTTCACTTGAATAAAAAATGTACTTTTATTATTGAAGTGAAGTTCCAATTGGGTTTGGAAATTATGTAAATGCGGTGTGAAATATTGAGATTAGAATTACGTAATTTGTAGTCCAAGTATACATAAAAGTAATAAATTGAGTTTTTAGTTGGTAATTCGTTATTGAGTACTGGTTTTGTCGTCATTTGTGTTGCGTAGTCCATTGCGATTGAAATTTTAAATGCTCCGAATTCAATTTTTCCCGACAAAGCGAATCGAAACCGTCGAAATGACCTCTTTTTGGAACTCATCGACTCGTTAACATTACGGAACCAGTGGAACATAAGAATATTATGTATGCCCCAGCCCCAGTAGGTCCATCCATACCACTTCAAATGTAATGAGCTTATAATGTCTAATGTTATTTTATTGGTATTGAGAAGTAATTTTGATTTGTTTTGTTGGTGTTATTTAATTTTCAAACAATTTCCTTGCAAAAATAACGGCGAACATAGAGGCCATACGTTATACTTCAGGCAGGCTAACGCGTCAATTACCAAGTGTTAAAGCTTGCTGCATTTCTGAGGCTGCGCCAAAGCATGAAAGCATTTGATGCTTTTTTGGTTTTGCGTTGAATTCGAACAGTACACAACCAGACTTAAGAACAACGAAAAACGAAGCCGTCAAACGGACGACGTATGTATGCGTCAATCACTTCAGCAATCGGATTTGCTTCACTTTTGAGACTGCACACTGCGCAAAGAACGGAGCAAGGACGCGTGACGCGTCGGAGGTGTTCGCTTTTCTTGCATTTATTTGGTTTTGCTTCGAATTCGAACAGCAAACGACAAGACGCATACTAAAAGAACAAAGACATGGAACAACGGTAAACGAAACCGAAGCCATCCCTTCATTCTTCTCTCAGCGTTGGATAAGGAAACATCTGTTACATTAGTTACACAAGTAGTGGAAGAGACAAGTGAAATCATCGACAAGGATTGACCTGTGACCTGGACCAAGTGTTCAAAGGCTGTGCTCAAGAATGTTGCTGCTGAGGTTGGTGGTAGGTATCTGGATGGTCTTCAGTTTGGCGCAGGTAACCAATGAACAGGGAGCCAAGGCGTCTCCGAAAAAGACCACTCCTCGTCCAATCCTCGGTGGGAGTCCAAGAACGGGAATACCCATCAAACGGGTCGAGGTAGATGACGAGGTTCGGATCGTCAACTGGTGTGTAACAGGTATGGTATTTGAATTCGACGAAAAAATGGTTTAAGCATTGTCGATCATACATTCATTTTTAAAAAAATCTGATTTCAAATTTTAATCACACACAGGAAAAGATGAAATCGAGATGCAGTACTATCCCTAGTGAGATTTTATTATTTTTATTCCTATTACTATTATTATCATTAATCCCTACAACGAGTTTATAATTATACAGTGATATTATTATTACTATTAATAGCAGTGAATTCATACCGTATCTTGCTCGGACGGACAGTACTGTTCGGATCAGGGATTCGGTATGAAGCGAAACCCACTAAGAAATGATGATATATTTTAATTTTATAAAAATCGAGGGTATTTCATGTTGTAAACTTATTTTGCAGCATAATCAAGTCAAGTATGACTATCAGCTGCGGTTGGACGAAATAAAGTTTACCGTAGTAGAAGCTGATATTGTGAGTGCCTCTGGAGGTTTAGAACGCAGTAACCCGGATTACACTCCGGTTGGGAAAATGCACAATACTGCTCATTTGAAATTCAATGCATATAAACTCCGTCCGTATCCATTGGGTAAGTTATCGCTAAAACGCTCAACGAAATACGAGCAATACGTGCATTGTATATAATTCATGCAATGATTAAATTAATCGTATTTCACATCGTATTTCCATGTTCTTATTTAGGAGTAAAACTGGTTCGTAAGCCAACTCTTATTGAAGGTCTGATTATTCAAGTGAATCACTCACCTCTTGGAATCGGAACAGCAACAGCTCAATTTATGGACCCCGAGTTTGAAGTTATCTGTAGCGACTGTCGACATCCGCAAGGTCGGCCCGTTGGATGTCGGAAACGAACTAAGAACGATATTGTCGTAAGTTTGAAGATTAGTGTATTAGAGGCATCTGGTATCCCGTATCTTTTAAATTAGAGAAAATGGCTGATCCGTGAGTCAAACATAAAATAGGAGAATGTCGGAATCGCTGCATGCCACCAGCGTCCCTAACAAAAACCGCGACAAAACACGAATAAACTAAGTTAGCCAAAAGTCAGCAAAAATTCTATAGAGCGTTCCTGACCTAACATAAAGGATCACAAATCACAAAGAATGACCGTAACAGGATTCGTGTTAATTGTTTGTTGTCGCGCTTTTCGTCGTCTTGCTTTTTTTCGCGCTTGCCTGTTACGGGATGCCAGATGCCATATATCTCAATAATGTTGGAGCTGGTGAAACGTTACCATTTTAAGTTGAATTTGAATAGCTAATTAATATATTACCCAATATTATCCAGCATCCGACAATCATGGTATATCATCATCAAATGAAGGTCGACGATTCATTTAAGGAAAGGACGAATCCAAAAATAAAAGCCCCTGTATGTGAGCTTTGTCAAGTAGATACTACAGCTACTACAGCAGGACATTTCTGCCGATGTACGGATCGTTCCCATGTACCTGATAGCCCTGGCAACTGGCACGGAAGAGAGCCTTGCTCGGCTAAACCAGCCGGTCAAGGTGACATTCCTGACTGCGGTCAGACAAACAACTGTAAATGCTATGAATGCCTCTGTAAACAGTATGATGTCATCACACCCGGAATCCCACCAGCGATGTCCACTACAACACAAAACGAGTGCAGGTGTGCAAATTCTCAACCCAACGAGTTCCCCATCGGGATGCTAAATTGTACAGCACCAGTGGCACCAACACCAGGACCTCGACCTTGTAATCCTTTGGATGTTGATGAAAGTCCGGCGTGCAGCTGTTTTGGTACATACTTTATTTCTAATTTTTTTAAAAAATGATTTTAATATTCTAAGAGCAGAGAGAAAGAATCTGTCTATGTATTAATAGTGCTCCAATTCCAATGAACTCACCTTGCTCAGATAACACGTATCTCTCGAATAACATAAAAACGCCAAATTCCGTCATCTGGGTAGCTTCGAACGTCTCATGAATCGTTTGAATTCAAAATAAATTATCTGTACCTGTACCCGAAAGTTGGGGAGTTCTACCTCCAAATTGACCTAATAAACAGAAGTTCTAGCACTCATCTAGATTAGCAACTTTTGCTTCAACAACAGTCATATGTAGGGTAGTTGGTTCAGGTTGCAGGTCGGGATCTTTGATCCAATGCAAAGCTGGAGCCTGGTACTACTTAAATAAAATGAATTGAAACTGGAATTCTGCTACTTTAAGTCATATGTATTTGTGCTCTGTCACAAATTCTAAATGCTGAGGTCATGCCGATCTACAGATTTGTCTTTTTGATCAAATGGATATAGGTCCAACTCCAGGTGAAAGAGGGTGGGATTGCCTCACACAAGTTTCACCAGTGCTGTTGAGACCGAAAATATGTAGGTGTGTTGACACTGATCCACATCTGCCAGAAGCCGCAATTGAGTGTAACGCCACACTAAGGCCACCCGAGCCTCCCTGCGGAGATCCGAATTATCCCGATAACCCAATAGGAAAGTGTCGCAGGAAGGTGCGAACCTATCCCCTTGACTGGTAATTAAATCAATCATAATTTATCTATACTAAAATTGCAAACTCTACCTTGATCTGAACCTCAACTGCAGCAATTTTTCGTGTATGTTCTATTTCAGCTTGAAGGATAATACAGCGCGAGGCTGTCCCGGTGAATTTGAGTATGCCAAGTATGTAAGTGAAATTTCAAGCAAGGAATATCTGGAAAGGACTGATGAAGTCCATGCTAATCTCCAATGGTATTTTCCGCCATGTTTGAGGAGTCGAGCTGTTGAATTTAGGTAAGTTCGTTTTATGAATTGTAGTACGAGAGTTGTTGGTTGTTTCATTTATTTTGAGAATTTTTGAAAAGCTGTAAAACACAGAGCAATGAAATGAATAAATTGGGCTGAAACTTTCACTATATTTAAAGTTATACCATTTCAGCAATTGGGTTACAATATCCGTAAAGTAAACACAGTTTTTGTTACAATAGTCGATTTGACTTTCATTTTTTCAGACCATTTTTTGAATTTTTTTTTGTATTTTTTTTCTCATTTTTTTTTAAATTACAGTAATCGTTGATGAGCTCCCGTTAAGACCATAAAATTCTTAGAATATGCTTCTATTTTCATGAGTTGAAGTCCAGGTATTTCTGTTTTACAGGTTTTCCCTTTTGGGTGATTTCCAAAATAAACTACTTTTTCCGTTTCGTACTTGGTGAAATCTCTTGAAATTGTTACCTAAAAAACAGGATAGTTCATATCTGCTCAATCGCGAAATATTTTGGGAAAAAGAGGCAAACTGTTTGCTAAATCGGCATGCTCGACTATTTTAATAAAGAAACTGTCTTTACAGATATTTTTACACAATTTTTTGCTGCAATGCAACATAGTATATACTTTACCTCTGGTGAAAGTTTCAGCTCAGTTCATTCAATACTGTTTGTTTCACAGCTTTTCCAAAATCGACAAAAAGCTTTTGAAATAACCCTCCCAGCAGAAATCTGTCAATCACAGGCTTAGCTCCTAATTTCGTTCAATTTCCATTCCAGCGTTCTAATCGTGCACAGCTTTGCGAAACAAGAATATGATGTCGTTCTTTTCGGTCCGTATGAGTTGCCGAGTCTGAAGACGTATCCTGAGCAGAATCAACACGTTCCTTCACCTTATTTCCATGGATATTCCAAGCTGTATGTATGCGATGATAAAACTCAAGCCACTACCATTGTCCCTTTCTCCGATCGGAGTGCTCTTGTTAGTTTTTTATTATTATTAATATTTCGAAATACTTCCCCAAGAACTATATTTTAACATTTAAAAAATTTTGTTTTGAAGGCCACTTACCCCTTTGGCTACAGCTACAATTACGACCGGTGCATTCGAAATCTGTCGACGAATGAGGAGGATGGCGGTCAATTTTGCCTTAAGCCGGAAGCCACACGCTGTGATGAGGAGGACGAGAGTAAATACTCGATTGTGGTTGAGCGCAGTTGTGATCAAGCTTGCCAGGTTTGATTTAATTCGATTTTAGATAGTGGCTTTACTCGAAAATTCAATAATGTTTTTTAACCATGACAGAACTCGTAATTTTACTAAAATGTACATTTCTGCAGGTCACAACTGCCGCACCCAATATTACCGAGAAAAGTCGCCTAACGGCACATGGCTCAATCAATATTATTACCAACTTCTGTGTTCAACCGATAGCCATTTTCATCGGAAGATACTACAAGGAAACTCTAAACCGGAAGTCGTACAAGGGAATGGATTTGTGGTACTGGGTAAGTTAGTGTACTGCACTCCATGACGATAGTACGAGGATTGCTTCACTAATTTTTAGCGGTATTTGTTTGAAGAGCTGTAAAACAGTTAAAAAATGAATGGATTGGGCTGAAACTTTCACCACATCTAAAGTAATTACTATAAGTTAAATTGTACCAAAAAACTGGGTAAAAAATATCCACATATCAACTATCAACAGATTTGATTAGACTTTTAGTCAATTTTTTTTGTAGTTTTTCAGAGCTGTATTTTTTTCTATTTCTGTCGCATTTTTTTCTTTCATTTTCTTTTGTATTAGAGTACTCGTTGCTGCGCTCCCGTGAAGGCTATATATTTCTTAGAATATGCAAACAATTTCTGGGTTGAAGTCCAGCCATTTCTGTAATACAGGTTTAAAAAAAAAACAAATACAGGAAAACTTTTTTTTGTAATTTACAAAATAAGTTTTTCGGCAGGAAAGTATACAATCTAAAAAGTAGAAAATCTACTCAAGGGTGGAAATATTTGGCGAAAAATCTGCGGAGGCAAAGATTTTGAAAAGAAAAGATGAAGATCATAGATAAAAAAACGCGATGTGCAACAAAAATTGCAATACAAAAGGTCGAAATGAATAATTTTACCCTATTTCTTCCAACAATGTGCTTTTGTTATGATAGCTTTACCTGTGGCGTCAATTCCTTTAAATTTTGTTTGTTTTAAAGCTTTTCAAAAATGTCTCAAAATTTGTGAAATATCCCTCGTAAACTCCGTAATATTGAATTTGAATTTAATAAACATTTCGTGTTTCCAATTAGGTCCATCTCCTAGGAAGCGGCATTGCTTCGATTGCCATGTACGTGGGCTACTTTCATCCCGTCTGGCTCCCACGCTTTAATCCACATATTATTGCGGGACAAACGATCATGATCCTTCTCGCCGTCACGTATATCGTATCCTGGGTTCGACACACAAATAAGTGGGTTCGGATAGTCGCTGAGTTCCTTCATGGAATGTTTGGATATGCTTGTTCATTTATGGCCTGTAAGCATCTAGATTTATCTAAAACACGTCCAACCAGAATTTGATGAAATGCTCTATTATTCATTCTATAATCCTAATTTTCCCTAGATTGGTGCTTGCACACTGTTTCACATAAGGTGTCAACTGCTGCTTTCGTTCTTATTTACATGGCTACTGGATTTTTGGTCTTTGGATACATTGTCATGGAGGTAAGTTGGACAAATCAAATTCGAGTACAAGGTCAAGGCGATTAAAATTAACTAACTCAAGTTCCCATTTCAATTTTCATAGGGCTGCATCTTCTATTGGGATCGTCAATTCGGCATGGTAAGTAGATTACTTTATTTTAATAAGCCAAATTGCTTATATTCTAATTTCTTTCAATTTCTTTTGCAGCGACCACGACGACGTCATTTTCCAACTGTCGAAGCTAGGCTCGGCGATCTGCCGACGCCAGTAAATACATTCAATTAAAAATATGTTTTAACAAAAGTTCATTCGGTTTAGAAATTAATTGTATTTTTGTATTTGTTGTTTTACAGGGAACATCCGGCCGTATCGTCTTCCTCTTCCTCTTGACATTTACTATGCTTGTACTCACGACCATTGCTGCATTACTCCCTCCGCCTCCGGTCGGTACTAAAGGCATTTAGTCTAACTTAAGTATTACTTAAATTCAACTCATGTTCAGAATAGGAAATCAATTATGAGGATGATGGTTTCTCAATTTGTAATTTAAAATAATTTTATGTATTAAAATGGTTTGGTATTTTTTTCACTATTTCGTTGGATATATTTACCCCCTTTTGCATATTTTGAAATCGCGCATGACAATCTATGGGAGGCAACATGTCATATTTCTAGTTAGGTTAGATTTCGATACAATGTGGCAAGTAGTCAGCCATAAGAAAGCATACGATTATCATATCCCGTTTCTACGAGGGTTGTCTCCTTAATTTCGGGCTATTTTGAAAAAGCTGTAAAACACAAAAATTATTGAATTGGGATGAAACTTTAACTACACCTAAAGCCATTTACATTGCAGCAAAGAATTGGGTAAAAATATTCGTACTGACAATTTCTATTAAGATTTTCGTCGAACTTGGAGTTTTTCGGACAAAAAATAGAAAGAAAACCTTCGTCTGCATATTTTTTGACACCACCATTGAGCAGATATGTTTATTTGCAAGCTATTTAAAATATTCAATGTATTAAAATGGTTTGCTATTTCCTACTTGCAAATATTTTGCTGGTGATGTACTTACCACTGTTTGCATATTATGAAATCGTACATGACAATTTGCATAGTGTAATGCTTTTCTTATGGGAGGCGAATTGTCATTGTGGTTTTTGGTTAGATTTTACCGGAACGCTCGATATATAATGTGACAAGTGGTCTGCAATGAGAAATCATTACACTGAAGATTTATTATGTGTACGATTATCACATATCTATGCCTCCCGTTTATAGGAGGGTTGTCTAATAATTTAGAGCCATTTTGAAAAGGCAAGCCAAAGCCAATGACTTAAAATACAATAAATAAAATGCAGCAAAGAATTAAGTGCAAATATGATTTTAAAAAAAAAAGTGAAAATATTAATACTCGTATTTTAGTCGAACATGGCGTTAAAAAACAAAAATTCAAAATCCTTGCCTCAACCCTACCTAAAAAAAAATCTGTAGCAGATTTTGACAACCATGTTTTTGGTAAAAGTTTCCAGAGCCTTTAACAAGTAGGATGGAAGAAGAAATATATTTTGTAAATTGCCCAAAATAATTTTTTCTGTGCTTTTAAAACCTGTAAAAAGGGAAGTAGTTGGACTTTAATTCATAAACATATTCAAACACATGCATTGTCTTTACGGTAGCGCATCCCGCATCAGCGATTACTGTAATGCAAAAGAAAAATGAAAAAACTAAAGATGCACTAAAAAGCTTAGACGTGAAACAACGGTGAACGAAGCCTTCAGACAGACAGACGCCATTCACTCAGCAGCGTTGAGTTGCAGCGGCTGCGCAAAGAATGGAGCCAGGACGCATACGACTTTGAACAGCACACGACGACAAGACGCACTTAAGAACAAAGGCACGGAACAACGGTGAACAAAACTGACCGGCAGACAGACTAGACGCTACCAATCGCACAGCATTGAATTTTGCATCCCTTCTGCGGCTGCGCAGAGAATGAAACAAGGACGCGTCCGTCGTTGTTTTCGGTTTAGTTTTGCTCCGAATTCGATTCGAACAGCAAATAATAACGACAAGACGCACTAAGAACAAATAGACGTGGAACAACGGTGAACCAAGAACAAAGCCGTCGGGCAGACAGACGCGTCAATCATCACCGCAGCGTTGAGTTTGATTTCACTTTTGCGACTGCGCAAAGAACGAAGCAAGGACACGTTGCTGCTCGTCCGGTTTGGTTTGATGCTTTTGGTTTTGCTTCGAATTCGAACAGCAGACGACAAAAACGCACTAAGAACAAAGACGTGGAACAACGGTGAACAAAGGACGAAGCCGTCGTCGGTTCATTCTTCTCTCAGCGTTGGAGACGGATACATCTGTTACATTCTTTACACAGTGGAAAGGACAAGTGAAATCATCGACAAGGCTTGACCTGTGACCTGGACGAAAAGTTCAAAGGCTTGTGCTCAAGAATGTTGCTTCTGAGGTTGGTGATAGCTTTCTGGATCTTCTTCAGTTTGGCGCAGGTAACCAATGAACAGGGAGAAAAGGCGTCCCCGAAAAAGACCACTCCTCGTCCGATTCTCGGTAGGAGTCCAAGAACGGGAATACCCATCAAACGGGTCGAGGTGGATGACGAGGTTCGGATCGTCAATTGGTGTGTAACAGGTATGGTGGTTGAATTTGACTATGAAATTGTTTAAGTATTGTCGAGCACACTCATTTAAAAAACCTGATTTCAAACTTTAAAAATACAGGAAAAGATGAAATCGAGATGCAGTACTATCCCTAGTGAGTTTTACTAGCAGTCATTATTACTATTAATTAATATTATTAATCCCTACAATGAGTTTATAATTATATTATTATTACTATTAATAGCAGTGAATTCATACCCTATCTTGCTCGGACGGACAGTACTGTTCGGATCAGGGATTCGGTACGAAACCCACTAAGAAATTTTATTTTAAACTTATAGGAATCGAGGAAATTTCACTTTGTAAACTTATTTTGCAGCATAATCAAGTCAAGTATGACTATCAGCTGCGGTTGGACGAAATCAAGTTCACCGTAGTGGAAGCTGATATTGTGAGTGCCGCTGGAGGTTTAGAACGCAGTAACCCGGATTACACTCCGGTTGGGAAAATGCACAATACTGCTCATTTGAAATTCAATGCATATAAACTCCGTCCGTATCCATTGGGTAAGTTATCGCTAAAACGCTCAACGAAATACGAGCAATACGTGCATTGTATATAATTCATGCAATGATTAAATTAATCGTATTTCACATCGTATTTCCATGTTCTTATTTAGGAGTAAAACTGGTTCGTAAGCCAACTCTTATTGAAGGTCTGATTATTCAAGTGAATCACTCACCTCTTGGAATCGGAACAGCAACAGCTCAATTTATGGACCCCGAGTTTGAAGTTATCTGTAGTGACTGTCGACATCCGCAAGGTCGGCCCGTTGGATGTCGGAAACGAACTAAGAACGACATTGTCGTAAGTTTGAAAATTTATGCATGCATGGCTTCTGGTATCCCGTATCTTTCCGAGAAGACAAAAGGGCTGATCCGTGCGTCAAACATAAAATAAGAGAACGTCGGCAACAGGCAAACTACGCCTAACGTTTCCAGAATTTAGGGAAAATTCTGTAGCGTCTTCCTAACTTAACCTAACCCAAAAGATCAGAAAGTATGACCGTATCAGGACAGGACTCGTGTTGATTTTTTGTTCTCGCGCTTTTCGTTGCCTTCCTTTTTCTTTCACGCTTTTTGCTTTTTATGGAATGCCAGATGCCTCAATGCTGGAACCGATAAAACTTTACCATTTTGAGTTTTAAGAATTAATATATTACCCAATATTCATTTGATATTCAGCATCCGACAATCATGGTATACCATCATCAAATGAAGGTCGACGACTCGTTTAAGGAAAGAACGAATCCAAAAATAAAAGCCCCTGAATGTGAGCTTTGTCAAGTGAATCCTATTGCTGCTACAGCAGGAGATTTCTGCCGATGTACGGATCGCTCCCATCCACCTGATAGCGATGGGACCTTAAAAGGAAGAATGTTCTGCTCGAATAAACCAGCCGGACAAAATATCATTCCTGACTGCGATCCGGCAAACGACTGTCACTGCTATGAATGCTTCTGTAGAATATATGACGCAACAGCCACACCAGCCAAAATTTGCAAGTGTGAAAATCCTCAACCCAACCAGCTCACCCTCATCGGGATGGTCGAATGTCCAACAGCGGCAAGAAATTTAACTCGAGCTTGTAGTCCTTTGGATGTTGAAAACACCGCTGCTTGTTCATGCATTGGTATGTACTTTTATTAGACCTGGCCCCCTAGGCCGAGGGCTTATGCAATTGCCCTTTCCGTCTGTCTGTCCGTCCGTCTAGTTTTTGAGGAAGCACAGCGCATCAGCTATATGAAAAGTGGTTCTAAGATTTTTTT
>JAQFXZ010000733.1:0-15978 GCA_034694025.1 Ceratophysella scotica | reverse complement strand
CGCCCAATTGTCGCCCACCCTATTGTCTCCGCCCGTCGCCCACCTATGTCATACATGCATACATACAGCAACTGCTACTATAACTTATTGTATTGTTGTGTATTGAATTGAATTTTCGAAATATATTTTCATTCCCTTCATGTCATATTTATTTTGCTTTGTTTTATTTTGGAAAATCATTGATTTAATTTGGACGGTTAAATTCGTTAATAATTAAAAGAATTTAAAAATAAAGTGCCTTTCACGCCGCCGATTGCGCCGCCGCCGAAGCAGTCGGCGCAAAATCGGCGCGCCGCCGCCGCCGGATCGAAATCAACCAAACGCCGCCGCCGACGTTTTAACCATCGGTGCACACCTCTACTGGAACTATGAGCTATTTACAATAGTTTACTACACTACACTGCACACTACACTACTTCACTACACACAACTTCAGAAAGCAAGTTAGCTAGTATGTAAAGTGGGAGAAAGTAGAGAGGAAGGTATACACAAGCACACACATAACAAAGAATCACAGCCAGCATGCAGCATATGCGCCCAAAAGTTTGTGTTTTATTCCATGCCCTTGCTAGTATCTTAACTTTCCTTGTTGATCTGTTCATTTGTTCGTTGATTAAGGATGACTAGTAGATCAAGAGACGCGCGATTTTACTTCTTTTTCATACTAAAGATGCTAAGACAGATTAAAAAATGGAATAGTTTGTGGGGTTCATTCGGTTTGTGAGAGCCTCTAATTGCATATATCTTATCCTAAAAAGTACTACGGCGATTTTTCGAAAAAATTGTCGTTATGAGTGTCGGTGGATTTCCACTGCTTAGCGACATCCCGAGGGTATTTTAAAAGTTTTGTGAATTACGTAAATTTAAATAAACAAATTGCAGAAACAAAGATGAATATCATATGACTATGACTACTTAATGTTTGACTATCCATTAGATATCTATGAATTGGAAATGTCAAATTAGAGAGTTATAAACAAACTTCTAGCTCGAAATTGTTAACTTCACGTTGTGCTTCGTACTTCCTAAGAATTTCTGTGTTTTGATATATATTTTTAAATGAATTTTCATCGTAATATGGATCATGACGGAAATACTTGCCTCTCTCCTGGATTTCTCTTCAATTATTTAGAGAATTATTTTGCTTCTCTGGTAAGGCTCAATCAAGACTCGCTATTATACCTCGCCGCAATAATCCTAACAAAAACTGAACTTTCATAAAAATCTAAATAATGTGAGTTGTACTCAACTTTTTCCCTCGTGTTCTTTCGAAATTTTCCTTCTTCGAATTATTTCATTTGATTTGAAGTTTCACATTACAGTTGACCTTATAAACGTACATACATATGACATTTTATATTCGTGATTTAATATGAAAAAGATGGGCGTTGCTGCTGGAGCACCCGATGAGTAATGAAGGAGTTGTGATTTGAGATGTGAGAACGATGCGATAACTTCGAATAGAACGGGCGATATGCTGGTTTTATGACATTCCGTATGTCTTGTCTATGTCTGAGCCTGACTCACTTCCTGTAGTAGAGGGTATTATTTTTGTATCACCTTGCACCTTACGTGATCCTGAATCCTGCCAGTGTCATTCGTTTCCCTTTCATTTTCAGGATCACGAGGAGGAAGCGAAAGATCTGAAAAGTCTATTATTTGAGACCATTCTACTTTGTAAACACATTCAGCCCTTCGCTTAACCATAGTTGTGCCTACAATAATACGGAAATTCTTAAAGGTGAAAGTATTTTACACATATCCTGGCGGTTGACGGATTTTGGATTTGTAATTAACGACTGTTCAACTTCTTATCTCTATCATCTATCGTCGGTGAAGGATTAGGCAGCACTTCTGATTTTAATGAGGTAACTGATGGAAACATGCTCTTTATCGATCTACTCCCGCTGTCGACTCTGCTTGGATGATATTTGTCGTCTGTCGTCCTAAATTATTATACACCGAGATGCAGAATGTATTATTGCACAATCTATGTTGTATGTAGAACAATCAATCAATCATCAATAGAACATTTTTAAGTATAACTTATCCCGCTCACAGAGACAACAGACCGTTGATGGTTACTATATGTTCATATGATGATTAAAACTGTTCCTACTCTGTTTATTGTTTATCAGGGCACAGGGCGCACTTGTGCTCTACATACTTAACTTTTTTAAGTAGAAGGCAAACGCTTGGACGTTACATGAAATTAATCATGTTTTAAATTAAGTTTTCAATGTTAGTATAGCCCCAATTAATTGTGAATTGCATGCTTTTCATTTTCTAGCTGCACAAAACTCAGGTTCAGGTAAACCATGAACCATTTAATGTGGTTGATGAGTTTAGTGCTGGTGGGTACGTTTGTAAGAAAATATGTTCATCTGCACTGTACAAGAAGGCGTTTTGTATCGTAAAGGTTGTAAGTGGCAATAATATCTGATTCATTTCTATTTATTAATGCAGGACAAAGAAGAACTGACGAAAGAATAGGGAATGAGTCAACTGACTGAAGCTTCTGAATCCTGCTGAAGATTAGAAACTGCATAGAAAGGAGTCAGCGAATTGGGACTAGGATGAGACTGAGTCATGACCTAATTGCTTGGGGTAATGAGTTCCTAGTAGAAAGTTTCTCGTTTCAGGCACCGTGACCTTAGAATACTCAATCCAATGTACTTCTACTTCCGAGTACTCAACATAATTTTTTGAAATTAGGACTGAAGTTTGTGGGATCTAAGACGAAGTGATTCGTTCAATGACCTCAGGTGCCGATGCCGGGATGTTAGAGTTATTCAAGGAACATAACCCAGCATTCATTGGTAGCTACTACTGCTGACTGCTATGCTGTTGTTGTTTGCCCACTCATCGTTTGGAATACGCTACCAACGGTGAATATGAGTTCCAGTCATGGAACTGATCGTTCTCAACCGCCAGGTAAGTTCTATTTTGACAGCAGCAATTCCATGTGTTTCGGAATGCTAATACTTACGATCGTTTTCCCTGATTTCCTTCACAGAGGTGCCCAGGCGACCAGCGTCAACTCGTCCAGCCCTACTAATCAATACACCTCCTGGGATCCCACCCCATTATGGTCCCCAACCGGCCATTCGGGAAATTCACAAGAATGCCTGGCTGAAGCGACATCCTGCAAGCGAGAAGAAGGGCGCCCCTTTGATTAAGAAGATGGAAAAGTTTTGGACCGTTTTCTGTGTTCACGATGACACTGAGGCCTTTTTGGAGTTTTATGCCGAGCCCAAAATGTGTGCAGCTCACAAGCCTTTATCTCGAATTTCCATCAATACCTGTCTCCATGTCTCTCCTTCCATCATTGGACAAGACAATGAGTTTTCATTTGCTGTTAGCCTACCCTCTCAAGTGATTCGACTTACGGCAGCTAATTGGTACACTCAGCACTTTCTTATATGAATTTCTTTTCGACTGATTCGTTTCACTTGTACGCCGCTCAGTTTGGCATTAAAATTGGAACTTCTTCCTTGTTTAGGGAACAAATGCAGGAATGGGTGGAATCTCTTCAAGGGAAACTTCGTGAGATGAATATTTTGAAACCAAAAGAAAATCTCTACTCGGCCCTTCCTGAACCTCGTAACGGTAACAGTGCGGGTTTTCCTGGAAACATTGGCAGCTCTGTGGTAGGAACTGGTTCGTATCGTGATCCGAACTCTCCACTTCCGCCAACTCCGCCCCTTCGACCTGGTATCACGCCGGCGAATCAAGAAGGTATGACGCTGCTCACTGATTCTCTAAGTCGCAAGTGTTTATTCAAAGGGTCACGAAAACAAGAATTTTTATTTTGCAACAGATGAGGATCCATTTGCGATATACATTGATACGACGCGATTTTTGGCAGTAAATCAGCCTCCTCCACCTGCCACCACCGCAAGCGGACCGAGTCGGCATCTTAATCTGAATTTCAGTAGCCCGAACGGTTTTGTATTTGACCCTTCAGAGGCTTCAGCTTTAATATACGTTAAGCCTTCTTCGTTGGGTGGTTCGTTATCCAGGTGGGATTGGAAATGAGATAATTGAAATATGCAGTTCCAGTATCTAATCATTCAGGTGTCTTATTTTACCTATTTGCTCTCTGCAGAGACGGAAGCGGAAGTGATAGTGGGAACGGAAGTAGTGGAAACGGAAGTGGTGGAAGTCTTGCAAGTGTGGACACAAGCCGACTGCCTGTCGCTCCACCTAGGCCTCCCCCAGCTTCTTCAAATCATGCTTCCAATACTGAAAGGTGCAATGGGACCAGGATTCTGGTACCAGTTGGAACTCAGTCACCTAAGCCCGAAAGTAACAGTGTGACATACACCACTGTTGTCCAGATCGGCTCTGAGATAATTCGTGGAGGTCCTTCTGCTCCGCCTGTGTCCGCCAAACCTTTCCGCGATACACCTAATTCTACTGACCTGCTGTCAACATCTATCACGTCAATTGCAATCAAAGATCCTGTGGCAGATCTCCCGTCATCAAGCAGCCGTCCCATTGTCAAGCCAAGACCAGAAGCCACTCTGGACAGCTCTTCCTTCTTGGTTCCAGGATTCTCGCCTAACTCGTATGCGAGACAAGTTTCCGCGCCTCCTCAGCTGGACCATCCGTCTACGTCTTCCGAAAACATTTACGAGCATCTCTATATTCCTCCAAATTCGCTGTTAAACACCAACGTGATCAGAACGAATAGTGCCAGGAGCGCTAGCCGGCCAACTAGAAAACGAGACGTTCCGATTCCTACGAGCGACATTGTTGACAGTCCACCACCGCTCATTCCTAGGAACCTTCAAAGCAAGAGATTGCAAAGGTTTGTGAGCAAAAAAATACTCAGGCTTCTCGCATCTCACAATTTTCTTACTTTCATTGTATTTCGAAATCTTTGTTAATAGTTTGGATTTAAGCACAATTGGAAGGCTGTAGTGTATGTGGAAGGCAGAGCGATTTGGCTGTCCGCGCTCTGCGATACACCGCATGAGAGTATAAGCACTAATTGTTTTTAAACCTGATTCTCATTACACCTTCAGCGGAAATCTTTTCACGTCTCAAAGATCATCGAGCTTAAGTCGTTTGGAAACCGTGGGTATTGGGTTGATTAATGAAGTAGCAAGGGCCAACAATCAAAGTAGAACTGAGGGGATCAATGATTCGCGACAAATTCGGAGACACCGAAATCCTCGTCCAGACGCTATCCTTCATGACTTTTCGGAAACGTCGCCTGCTGAGGTACGAGACTATTCGTTGTGGTACTCTAGTCGATTTTCTCTTTTGTCATGTAATACCCTACCTTGCAATGCAATGTATTATGATTTCTGCCTCTAGAATTACCCAATGGATGCACTGATTGGAGTACGAAGTGGAGAATATCGTATTCGACGAGAGGAAGTTACTCGTGTCAAGGGAAGTGAGTCAGCAGAGTCAGGTTCTAACCAAGCTTCCAACTCTGCAGCTTCTGACGGCGGAATGAGTGGGACGTGGTGCTCAAGTCATGTTCCCTTAAAGGAGCAGCAAGTGATACGTCTGCAATCCGAGATTAATCATCCAGGAGGAGTCCGTGTTGTGCTCAGGAAAAAGGACTGCATTGCCAGTATTGCATTTGTAGACTACCTTGGAGCTGTTTGGTAAGTCCATCGCTTTAGTTTTGTTGAAAAGGATGTGTAGATATTTGTAGTCTTGAATCACTCTTGCCAAACGCTAATGTTTTTATTTAGTATTGAATATCAAGTATCATAACGACCAAATTCAGGATTTGCATTCCATTCCTTTGAGTAAATGTACTAATCTGCGAAACAAAGACGAAGCATAGTACGAGGGTCATGTCATTTCAAAAGTTCGTGGGCGTGTTTTAAAAGCTGTTTAACTTGGCCAGGTGAATGAATTGAGCTGAAACTTTAATCACAGGTACAGCAATAACTAAATTACGTTGCAGCAAAGAATTGGGTAAAAATATCCATATTTATTACAATTTTAGTATAAGCATATTATTAATTATGTTCATTAAAAAATTCATCAAAATCTTTACCCGTGCATATTTTTTGTCAATTTCTTACACACTTGATCACACATGGATTGCCATGTTTCTGGTAAGAGTTTCAAGAGATTTTACAAAGTAGGCCGGACGAAGTAATTTATTTTGTAAATCGCCCAAAAGCGATTCTTTTTTCTCATACCCTTCCGTTACGGTGGGGTTTACATTTGTAAACCTGGACCTTTGAAGTGCTCTCTGAGCCACATTTATCATGCGATCTCTATGGGATTTTTGGTAAAGCCTCCACCAAGAGGTTCTACGTTGATTGTAGAAATACCAGATAGATGGCACTTATCCTTTGAAGTTTAGAAAATAAAAAAGATAAAAAAACTTGAAATAACGGAAAAAGTTCCGTTACCCGGTCAGTTTACAAATGTAAACGCGCCAAAATTCGAGTCAAACCGTGCTATGTTGCCAAGGAGGGACACTCTGCATATTTCTAGGTATGTTTCTTAAGAGGGCAATGTGTACTCACACTGGCCTCTAGTGACACTAAATGAAAACATAAAAATCCCATGCAATCCTGTGCAAATCCTAGTGGCATTACTATAAATCGGTTTCAGCCCACAGAGGTTTGGGACGTATTTTAAATATTAGTTAAATTAATTGTCTAGTTACTATTGGTATTTTTTATTTTCCAAGTGGGGCAGGGCTATGAGAAACCGTAATTAACAAATTAATTAATGTCACATGAATGGGAATGGGACAGAGGAGATTTAAGAACCGCCAAAGAACACGAATTACTTCCGAAACAAACATGCCACATTATCGATCATTAAAGTGCGTGGTATTCAGGGCTTTAAGAAGCGGCGACTGAGAGACAAAGTATTTTGTTGAATGTTTCAGGATATCGTCAACATAATTAGGAAATCATAATTATGTCACTTAGGCAGATCATAAAATATAAAAAATACCAATACTAAACCCAATTTGTTAGTCCATATTGGTTAAAGTAAATTACAATAACTGAAATTAGCTCCTGGATTTTAAAAGTTCCCATGGGTTTGTGTAGTATCTCATTTGGAAATATAGAAAATTGAATGGCAGCAGCCGCCGCGGATCGCGACTGTTAATGTGTTCTTAACACAAACTTGATCAATTCTTCAGAATTTGAATATAAACAAAAATGGTAATACAGGATATATGCAAGAATGGACAGGCAAGTGCAACAAGGGTGACGCATAGCATCCATTTTATGATCGGTATGGCAACATGGTGGTTTACAAATGTAAACCGTCCGTAGTTTACGTACCCAATCGGGTACAGATTTCATGATTTACATTTGTAAACTCACCGTGCAATACGGAAGAAAAAGAATTCGTAACGGACGGGTTAAGTTAACTGTTCATTTGGATATTTTTACCCAATTTTTTGCTGCAATGTAATTTAGTTATTACTTCACCTGTGGTGAAAGTTTCAGCTCAATTCATTATTCATTCACGTTTTAAGTTTTACAGCTTTTCAAACACGCGCACGAACTTTTGAAATGACCCTCGTACGAGTATTATAGATGAACTTGAAGCTTGAAGCGTGTCACTAGTCACTATCGCTTTTTAACAATGCTTCTCCTTTCCTTCTGGTAGGATTGCTGGTTGGAAGCAGCAGCTGCATCCTGTTCTATACTATGCCTTTCACGTCGGGGATCAAATCAAGAAGGTGGCTGGCGTGAGTGTACAAAATAGTGTAGAAGCAACTAGGGCTATCAAAATGGCATCATCAATGCAAGTGAGTCAACAAAAATACGTATAGAAAAAACTTAGAGCCCACTTGTGGGTTGCAGATAACACATATTTTCTCTCCTAGATTGAGTTCATTGTCCAGAGACTGCCCTACGGCAAGGTCTTCGTGCTGAAAAGGAGTCGGGAAGGTGAGCCGCTGGGCCTTATCGGAATGGGGAATTCTGGAGAAGTAGTCGACGTTGTTCCGAATGGATTAGCGGCTAAACAGGGATTGCTTCCCAAAGCCACTTCCGCTGACGGCCAGGCTCCGTGCAACTGGTACCTAACCGAAGTGAACAATCGTCCGCTCAACCTTCTCGCACGAGAGAATGAAGTTCGAGAACGTCTCAATGCTGTTGGACGAGAGATTTCCATCCTGGTCCAACCCTCGGATTTAGTCAAACATTTACGAAAGCAGTTGAAGTCCATGAAGGGATACAAAGACTACCTTGTTATCTGAGTCTCGTATTCCAGGGCTCCTTCCATTTCTTCATTTCTCGCTAAGCACAACGAATGCTACACACAGACATGACATTTACTATGTGCCAGGCACCATATTTCTAGAACAATCTACTGACCAGAGGTTATGGTGATTCTTGCATCCAATGCACCTTTTTACCACAACCAATTGCCATGGGTGTTTTATTCTGCTGATTGGAACGCAGTGCCGTATTTTACATAAATATGTAACGGACAGTAACCAACAAAATTCTTTTAATACTCGACAATTCTCTTTTTAGAATATATTTACGTTTATAATTCTACATGCTTGAGTTTACGCGTTCCTGCTTGGAAAATCGCTGTCCAAATTCCTGGAACCATTTTGCTATTTAATTAATTTAGCATAATCCTTCACAATACTCATACTTTGATTTTTTGGTAGCTATCTGCGCTCTTTTAACACGATATTTAGGAGTCAGATCTTTATTTTAAACTTTTTGATACTTTTCGCTTTTATTTACTTAGTTTCTGAAACCTTTTTGAACAAGTATTAACTCTGCCCAACTTTGGACAGCACAATGAAATTGGTCTCGTCGTCATAATATGGCACAGCTTTAAGCTTCTCCGCTTTCAATATTCCATACATGCGACTTTGAGATTTGAACTTGGCATCTTGTTTGCCGATTGAATAGTTCATTTTTAGGTTTTGAGGGGTGGAGGTGAACGACCGCAAAAACTGAATTTGCCAGCAGCTCAGCGATCCTCCATCTAAATAACATATCCACGAATTGAAAAAAACTATGCAAACTTGTATACTCAGTAATTTATTACTTCAACTCACATCCTAATGATACTTTTTTTATCTGAAGTTACCTTTCTGTTGCAACTTAAAAATATAATCTAGTATGTAGATTAATGTAAGGAAATTCCTTCCTGGAATAAAAAAGTGTAAACTTTTCAATGGAATGAGACCCATTTTGGGGGTTTGAAAACTATTTTTAAGTCTGAGAAAATTATGCCCTTAAAATTACATTTCCTGTCTGTTCAATAGGATTACATAGGTTCTAAGTGGATCTACGTAGTTCATTTAAGCTCGGAACTATAAGCAAACAGCTTCATATCGGTAGGAGCAGCTGCAGCTTATTAACTATGGAATAAAATGAAATTTTTGATGACAATTAAAGACAATCGTGGTTTGCTGACCTTGTGAGCAGCAAATGCATTCAAAATACCAGTGCAAGCAAACGACATTGATTGCGGTCGATTGGAATGCCAAAATTGGGATTTTCGGTGAAGCGTCGCAGTGCCGACTTGCATATCATTACAAATATATGGCATTCTTAAGCAAATGTTGTTAAATGTCAAAAATATTGAATTTAAAGTTCTTGTTTTACCTGGGGCGAGGCTGGTGACCTGGAATCGACCAATCACATCGAAGTTTCACTTTCGTTACTCATATTTCGGACGCTTCCGTCTTCTATAAAATCATGACCTTCTGCAGAATTCTCTCCAGTAGCCACACAGAGTTCAGAAACTGCTTGGGTCAAGTGCTGTTGAGCGCTTGAGTTCTATGTAGTGGGCTTGGAACAGGAACACGGTTTACCGGCTGGCTTCCAGTTATTGGGCTGTGATTTGATTTTGTCGAACTTCTAACAGGAACGGTATGTCCAATTTTTATGTCTTCCTTTCGTTTGTGTCTTGTGTCTCAAACTCAATTTTAGCTTACGGTCAATCATCGTTGCATCGAATATCGAATTTCATCGCCTGAGATTAGTTAAGACGAGAGAACATTATTCCTTGAGAATTACATGTTGGTCATTATAATGGTCATGTTCTAGGCGTCAAAAAGTTTGTAACAACTAAAACCCTAACCAATCCAATCTCTTTCACTTGCTTCATTTTCATTTTAGAATTGAATATGATTGTTTAGATTTAGAGCATATCCTAGCTCTGTTTCACGACACCTTATGCTATGCAGTTTCTAAGCCTTTTAGGATCACATTTGATAAACATTAATTCTAGAACCGAAGACCTGTTAATTGCATCCATAAGTGCACACATTGTTTCTCCAGTGTTATCATTGAGCTAGTTAGAATTGATTTGATGCCATGTTTTTCGGAATGAAAATTCGAAATAAGAAAGTAGAGGTTATTCTCTGAAAGACCCAACAACATGTATCTATCTCATCTCATCTTGCGTACACTGCCGTATGTTAGACATTATATGTTCACGCTATGATTGGATGTATCTCTCATACTTCATCATCATCATGGCCGTTAGCCGTCAGGCACCATAAACTTTTGTTATCAAATACATAAATGCGTGCTGCAGAAGTATTGAATAGCGTAACAGGTCATGGCTTACGGGAGGATTCTCTGCAGAATAATTTATTGGCGTCCTTCTTTTCGTCGTCAGGGTAGTAGTTTCTTGGCCAGGTCCTTTGCTACTATTAAGTACACAATTCAATCAACAACTGTTCAATTGATTTACAGGAAACTCTTGCTTTCATCTCATTTCTGTAGGTTGCCCTTTTCATGATCGCTCGAAAAATTTAGGTTTACATTTTCTCAGTTACATCTGGTGCCTTCATAGAGTTGCATGAACTGTAAAATAATTAAAGAGAAATAATTTCTTGCATTTCTGTAATTTGCAAACAGATTTTCTACGAACACCGTCAAAGACATTAAGCAACACAACGTGTTGAGAAATTACACATTTGAAGAGCTCAATAAGGTCAACGTTCTTCAAGTAAGTACCTTAATTATTGGTATTTACGCTTTAAGCCTGATGCAAAATGGAAATTGATCCCTCACTACCTTCGAAAATTGTAGAATGTCTTATGCATAAAAGATAAGACCATGCGCAAAAAACTGCGAATGTTGAATATTTGGTACATTCTGCACTTTTGCATTCAGTTTCCATGTTGCATCAGGCGTAAACCGTAAATACCAAGAATTAGGGTACTTGAAGCACGTTGACCTTGTCGAGCTACTAATTGTATAGTTTTTCAACACGCTATGCTGCAATATTTAATGGCGTTAGTGTAATATCCTCATGCAAATTACAGAACGGCAAGATATTGTTCTTCTTTAACTATTGCAATTCATGCAGTTCTATATAGTTACCTGTAATTGAGAAAATGCAAACCTAAATATTTCGAATGCAAAATTACAAGAATGTACAAGTACGGCCTTCGATATTAAAGTTAAAACTCCAGTTGTATTTGCATGAAGCGCTGGGAAATCTCTCAACGGCATTGCTTTTGCTTTTGCTCAAATTCCAAGTCCAAAATATTCTTCCTATTTTGAAGTCTTCTGCTGGTTTAATATCACAAATTATTTCCTAACATTCATTACTTCTGATGGCTTACAAAATCGTACGTATTTAAACCCTGGAAATACTGTGCGTTGACTTTTTTCAGAGTACCATATATGCATACCATAGCAGATAGCAGCAACGCATCGCTGTTTGCTAAAGCATGTGGTCTTGTTAATTTAATCCTGGCTTCGTCTTGTCTCAGATGTCTCTTCGTTCAACCCCACCGCGTGATGATGAAGAAGAAGAGCTGTACGGATCCGATTCCGATGACGATATCTGCTTAAACATTGAAGACTGGATCAGGCCGCGCAGTATTACGGTTTGCGGACCAGAACAACTAGATAGCTATTGGATGTGGTTCCCTGAGTCACATTTACAAATACTATCCGAGCAAGAGAAGAAACTGGAGAAATGGATTGAAGATTTGGACGAAGATCTCATGCTCCAGTTCCCAATTAAAGTCACGCAGTTGATGGTCTCAGGCTTCTACGCTAGCCTTCGAGGAAACTTCTTGAGCGCGCAAGATACTTTCGACGATGTTGAGAAGCTTATTCAGACGGAACTGGATACAGGTGCAAACCCATTGGAAATGGAGGCTTACTCCTACCTGCTCAACGCCAACCGACTCATGAACCTCAAGGCAAGTGGCCGGGAAATGCAGGCAAAAACCCTTTTTGAAAAGACCATTTCAATGGACCTGGATCCGGCGAAGACCAAAGCCGCCTTGCTCGCCATGAAATCTATTTTCATTGGACACGCTGGGCAGAACCAGAATAAACTGTCCCTATTTCGAAGGGTAAGTTGCTTAAGTTGTTTAACATAACTACTGAGACTGCGAATCGTACTGAGTGCTGCAAGTAACTTTATAATCAATAATTTGCATATCCATTCAATCTTGACTGTTGGAAGCTGGGAGCTGGGTATCTGGAATGCAAAATGCAAATTGTTGATCGTATGGTCAATTTCGTGCCAAAGCTTATCAATTACTTGTCAATTCTTGTAAATTGGTCTTACGCTTTATGTTAAAGGTCGTTGAACTGGATCCTAACAACCTTGACTGGATGCACTTCCATTACCGTGGAGTCCGCAGCGTTCGAAGAGAACGGAATTTCATTTCGACCCCGTCCGATGAAGAAGCTGAAGTTTGTCACAGGGCGTATGAAATCAACAACAACGCACCTGCCACCGTCTTCGATATGGCCACCCTGTTTGACGACATTATGAAGGCACATTTTGCAAATAAACTGGAACACAAGCTTATAGAGAATATGGGCTTGCTGAACTTCATCAAGCAGCTCATTTACTTTTCAAAGTAAGACACATTTTTATGATCATGCGCGTATTACTTTGAAAGTTCTAATCGTCTCCAGTTCCTGTTCCTGAATGTCTGCGACTTTTAACCTCTTATTCCTCAGGCGCTCTTGTGAACTGAATCCACGTTCCATTCGTGCAAACATTCGACTGGCGAATGTTCTTTCCACCCAAGCACTCCATCGGAGGCTGACTACCTTCTCCGAATGTGAGAATCAATTTCTCAAATGCTTACGGAATTGGCCAACAAGTTCTGAAGTTCTACACAAAATTGGAAAGTTCTACGTCCGCTCACGAGTGAGATTCGCAAATGTTTTCCTTGTGCAAAATAAATCATATTTTTCATATCTTCCCTATATTTAAAATTATCTTCCATAATATAGAGACCAGGTGGACTGGAGAAAGGAGTCATGTTCTTGAAGCGTGGCTTGGAGAGTAACTGGAACAATTTTCCATGTCTCATGGACTACTTACGAGCTCGGATTAAACTGGAGACTCCGTTGGACGAGCTCATTAAAATTGTTCATGAAATGGTTCCGCTCTTCAGGTTCAAGAATGTGTACCAAGGCAAACTCTTTCATTTGCAGGCCAGTTTCTATTGGCACAAGGGAAACACAGACAAAGCAACTAAATTGTGGGTCACTGCCTTTGACACTGACCCAACCTGCCTCGTGGAAGACAGTTTATGGGTAAGCTATTTATAGAGAACAGACACCAGTTTTGTTCTCCCGTTCTCATTACACCTTACTCCCACAGTGTCAACCGGGCACTATGTCCTCATTACAGCCATTGGTTTTCAATCATTGGAACCATATTTGATATGATGGATTTCAGTGCAAATAATGTACAGATAGAGTATCTTATTCATTTCCTTCTTTACAGGAGCTAATGACCTCAGAACGAGTGTTCTGTCGAAACTACATGAGCGGTCGAAAAGTGTTCAACGCAGTGCGCAATGGGATTCGCGACTTGCTTTCGTCCCAACGTCGACATAAACTTAAAGCCGAGGTCATGAAAGCCCTTCACAACAACTATGAAGCGTACCTCGTCTCACAAAACCCACGAGGCAAATCCTGGTCTGGAAACAATATGGAGGGACAGGAGGCCAACGGATCACAACTAGCCGACTTCTCCACAGATCCTGGCTTCTACAAAAAGGAACATTTTGTGGATCTATCGGACAAATGGATGGGAGTTCGTTTATATGGTGGTGGATATTCGCTTCGAACTGCAAGTACGACCTGGGCAGATCCCAACAGCGAAGACGATCGAACTAGCGTCGCATCTTCATCGTCCCATTTCACATTCGATTCCGAGACTATAAAACTATTGGGCTTCGGCAGCGGTCCAAGTGGCACTACTTCAACATCTTCGGAATCGACAATTTCATCCCGATCCACGTCAATTGCATCTGGAAGTAGCTACAGATCATGGTCTGCGTATCCCATGGCCGCACCTGGCAAGTAAGTTACGACCTTGCAAGTCTTGTCAGTAGTTTGCAATTATTGCATCGATGGGGAATCATCGAATAGACACTAATCCGTTATCTTATCCCCACTTTTCAGATCTAACAAGAACTTCGACACTGACGACAACTGGCGTTCAAACTAGAGCGCAGCCCTGAAGCATCGTTAAAACTGTAACTTCTAACTTCAAATGCGGACATAAAATTGAACTCTCATCACGAACTCGTGTGCTCCGACAACGCATTTTATCAGAATTTAATCAAAGGGAATATTTTACGAATTTAAATGATTTTAGGTTTTCTTGTGGTACTTTTTTAGCGAGCCACATGAAATGAGTTATATAGTATCGCAGTCAAGATATTGTCAATACCAACTACTTTTTTTCTCATCAAATTAATTAGCCAATGCTTAGTGAGTTTTGCAAGATAGGAAATAGTGTTTTAGTAATATTGGAAAGAGCTGTTTTTGTAACTGTTGGGTTTGTGTGGGAAATCAACTGAGGAAACTGCATTCAGTCAACTTGATTTTCAGCCGACCAACAATTTGTTTTTATACTTTACTGATTTAACTTACCATTTTGTGTTGTATGATTTGATAAAATAAGATTCACGTTGTTACTTTGGTGGAATAAGAACCATTTATGAATCATGAATCTCGACGATACGACGAATAAGGAAGTACCTAGTATTTAACACTGTGAGCTACATACCAACCATTGTTTCTGTCTCTCCTGCTCTGGTGATATTAATTAATTTTTAAAATACTAGTAAATCAACTTCCAAAAATGCGTCCTTGTCCTTTGACTATTTATTAAACAAGCGTTAATAAAATTTCAGTAAATTAGTTCGAGCCACATAAACACAAGCTAGAATTTAATTGCGATTCCACGCGAAACCGGCGTCCATATGATGCTAAGCTAAGCTGAGCCCGAACTCAGCGAGTTTGTGTTCAGCCACAGTTAGTGGTCCTCCACCGACTCACCCCCTAGCACTGATTTACCAAAGATTTTACTTTTGAATACTGTGAAATAATTGATTAAAATAGTTCCTTAAGAATTTCTTTCATTAAATGCCAAAGTATGAGTTTATACCAATTAGGGGCCCAAACTTACATTATTAAGCACTAAGTTATACGAGTACAGAGTTAGTTGAGTAAGGAAACAGCAAAGTAGATAGCGCTATTGTTTTTAGGTTTCGGATTTATTCAATATCCAGACCAGAGTAGTAGAGATTCGGAATAACCTAATTGAATGTCGGTAAAGGTAACAATTAATTCATCATTCTGATGATTTCGTAAAGCGAAGTTTTCAATTAAAAATTTATAGCATTTCTAAACGAGTATGATTTTTTAAAAATTTATTCCATACATGAAATTATTGAAAATATAAACTTTAGAATAAACTTGTTTCTATACTATACTTTTGATAGCACTCGGTCTCCTCAGGAACTTCGTGTCTTTTTAAGAAACTTTTTTTTTCGGAATAACTGATCTATGTGAAGATTTATATAAAGATCCTCCTTTTTTTACAATCCTTTATTCCAGGCTTCCACATAATATAAATCTCAATACACGTATATACTATAACGAGCGAATACTCCGATCTACGATTCGGTATAAGTTTGACCTATGATACCATGCAATGAACTGTTGGTAGTTAAAACCATAGTGGTCAAACTTAAGTTCAATTCCCGAA
>JAQFXZ010000732.1:0-15997 GCA_034694025.1 Ceratophysella scotica | reverse complement strand
AAACTAATTGGGTAAAACTATTAAAGTTATATTCAGTCAAAGTATAGCCACTTCAGCCAGGTTTGATTTGGGAATAGCCACATCAAAGTATAGCAGTCAGGTTAGTTTTAGTTCGACATATCAAAAATCATTCATCTGCGACATTTAGGGTAATTATTCGACAAATATATTGAACAGGTGGATAAATATATAGTTCTATTGCATTCTGGCATAAAATATGCCATTAAGATAACGTTAATTTGAGATTTGAGATAGTCAAAAGCAACTCCAAGATTCAGGTCAATTGTCTAGAAATCCGTTTGTTGTTCCTGTTACCTGGTACAAACCTAAGTTTGTCTATGTATTACTGTGAGCTTGAGTTGGGATCCGAGTCAGTTAGTGTAGTAACCTAGGTTGTTTGACAAAGCTCTAAAAAGGTTGGTCCATGGGGTTGTTTACGATTCGTTTCCCCAATTTTATAGCCCAGTTTAAGCAAACAATCTCGCAGAGAAAGTTCAACGATTCACCGCCAGGTGGTATCGCTTAGCACAGCACATCGCATGCGATGCAAACAATCTCGCCGAAAAATCTCAGCCAGCCAGTGCCACTAGCCACTAGCCAGTAAAACACCATCATCCGCGAGATATCTCGGTACTTGTACATAAAACACGCTGGTAAACTACTATATTTACTCATATTGAGTGTGTATACCAAATAATTAAGCACTAATACTGAAGTAGTGGCTGGTCATAATGCGGTAAGAATAGAATCTTGCGTAAAAAAGGAATAAATTGGCTATCCCTGAATTTTGATTTGGATATTTCGAGGAGTTATTCATTCTTTTCAGGTTAGGTTAGGTTCTGTCAAAACACCCGAGCAGAGTTACATCACTTTCAGTTAGGTTAGGTTCTTACAAAATCATTAGTTATTCCGCTTGCTTATTTTATTATTTTCAACGTACCGTTAAATGCCACTATTGCCACTAATTAAATGCCACCATTTTAAAATGAGAAAAAAGGAAAAGAATACTCATCAATTTATCACGAATCCTAGCCAACAAAGTTAATCAATAATCCATGTTTTGTAGTTTGGACGGACATCATCTGCAATGCATCTCATTTTGCCGCATATATGACATATGAACAGCCACTACTTCAGTTATAGTTTATAGTGCTCAACTATTTGGTATGTGAACTCAATACGAGGACTCCACCAGCGTATTTTATGTACAAGTACCGAGATCTCTCGCGGATGATGGGGTTTTACTGGCTAGTGCCAGCGCCAGGTGGAGAGGTTTAGCGCGTCACACTACGCTATATAAAAATTAATTTAACTCTGTTGCCATGGGGCCAACACACTCTTCGTTCGTCGGCTGGCGAAGTTACTTTCCCGCAGTGTCAAAATCAATAAAATAAAATGCTAAGCATATAAAAATTGTCATATTCGAAATATTTACTGCAGGCGTAGTTTATTTACCTGAGTTTGATTTGTTTATCGTTGTCAATATTTATTTACCTCAAAACAATTTAATTATCGTTCACCAACTTATTTACCTCAGATAAAAAATGTGTCTTAAAAAGACACGAAGTTCCTGAGGAGACCGAGTGCTATCAAAAGTAAAGAAACAAGTCCATTCTTAAAAAATTCCCAATGATTATATGCATCGAATAATTTCATAAATTTCATAGTCGTTTTGAAATGTAGTAAATTATGTTTGAAATAAATTCAGTCCTCTTAGGCCCTCTTTCTGGATTTGGCGATTTAATGTTTATATTGTTAGCTCCGCGTGGAGCAATCCATTTTTATGTTGTAAATAAAAGCTCGTCGTGTTTTTGTTGCTTAGGTTGTTCGTCCCGAAACGCAAGTGCATTTTTCTCCTTAGTAGCTAATATTATTAATTGTATTATTATATTGAAGAAATGGAGGGCATGAGAAGACTGAATGTATTTCAAATATAATTTAATACATTTCAAAACGAATCATTCAATGCATATAATAATTGGAAATTTAAACTTAAGAATGAACTTGTTTCTTTACTTTTGATAGCACTCGGTCTCCTCAGGAACTTCGTGTCTTTTTAAGGTACTTATTTTTTTTCGTCTTTTTGTTTAGAGAATTTCGTGTGACTCTTAATCTGGCCAATTCTCCTTTGCCAATTTCATGAGCAAACATTTACATCTAAGCGTGCTCAGAAATATATACTGAATTCAGCAGGCCAAGAATGTTACCTATACTAAATTTTGCTGCCGTAACGATCTCCAGTGTGAATTTTTGTAATGTAGTCACAACTCGGTTGTTATTCCGCCAGCCAATAGCTAAGTTTAGTAAGATTGTCTAAACTCAGTTCTCAGTTGTCACTCCTCAGGCCGCTAGTTATACTTAGGGAATTTTAGACAAACAGCTTGATATTCGGCATGGACTTGGAGCTAGTAACCTTCGGGAATATAGCGAGAGCTTTGTTGTTATTCCGGTGGCCGCTAATAATGTTTAGGAAATACAGTCGCAAAGCAACAAATTGGTTGTTACTCCAGTGGCCGCTAGTTATTTTTTATGAATACTCAGTTTGTTGTCTGTACACTTGTGCCGCATTGTTCTAAAGACTGCACTGCGTCCCTGTGCTCCATGCTCCATGCACGTTCTATTCCTGTATTTACGCTTTGAAATTGAAAACATTGTCCGGTATCCATTTGTAATTGCATAACTTTTTACCACGTACAGTTACAGTATTGTATTTTACGTCAAATTGAAGCTAAATCTCTGAGCTATAATATAATTAGATACCTGAAAGGGTGCGTAAAAAGGCTTGCCCACCACGTTGGTTTGAAATTTGATTTTTGGAATTAGTTACGCATTCTGAAGTTGCGTATGGCTGCAAACTTGATTTAATGAAGCTTCAAATAATATTCTAACTATTTGGTGCTTTTTAATTTTTCGTTAAAGTTACTCCTTATTGGAGTTTTGGATTTCTGAACATTTACTGATTATTGAGTTTTTGGGCTGGACGCTCTATGCCAACCTATGCAAATGAAGACATCGTCTATGTGTCCACTTGAGAGAGCATAACTTTGTACCACGTGGAGTTACAAGGTTGCATTATACAATAAATTGAAGCTGAATGGTTTAGGTATAATAAAATTATAGTCCTTAAAGGGTGCGTCAAAAGGTTTACATACAGTGTTGATCTGAACGCCTATTTCTTGCAATAGCTCCGCAGTGTGAAGCTTTGCATGGCTAGAAACCTGGTGTGACACAGACTTGGCCTAATCTCCAACTATTTGACGTCTTTAAATGTTTCGCTAAAGTTACTCCTTATTGGAGTTTTGGAAGTCTGAACATTTTAGGGGGGGGGGCAATGCATACCTTCGGTAGAAGGTTGATATTTTGTTTCCCAAGGGGAGAAAAACAAACCTGTCTTCTCAGGAAAAAAACACAGGGAATGGAGTGCAGTAATAATGCCATATTATAAGTAAAAAATAAATATAAAAAATATTCCACTGAATAAAAATTAAAACAGAAACCACCTATGGTTTCTTTTGAAAGTTTAGCAATCCAAATGTGAGCGGAATATTTAATGGCGACCTAAGAGCTCGGAATACTTCTAGCAATATGAGCGTCACTTCGTTCTCTAAATTGAATCAACGAATTGTTAAAGTTTCAAGAGAAACCATCGGTGGTTTCTACTTTAATTATTTATTCAGTGGAATATTTTATATATATTTTTTTTTACTTTTAAGATGGCATTAGTACTGCACTCCATCTTCTGTGTTTTTTATGCTTAGGATTTTATTTTATTTTAATTTTTTAAGTGCCAATATTTTCCACAATTTATTTGATATTATTATATACATGTCCGTATTCCACGAAAAGTAAGTCAGTCACTATATGAATTAAGAATAGGATGTTTGTTTGTTGGGCACATAAAGGTCATATCATAAGGCTCGGCCAGTAACGGTGTCGAAACTGTCTAGCATATTGGCATTCCGAACTCCGAATGCATGAGGTGCTAGAGGCGAATCATTGGTATTACTTCTAAAGGCCGAAAATGGCTTTAAGAACAAACCTTCAAGCCAAGGAACCCCATTATGTATTATGAAACTACGTGAAATTTGCTACATTTGGTTTTCAGAGCGGACCACAGCATCCCTCTTAGTATGGAAATTGGCCCTTTCTCGAAAAAATATTTTAACGTTACAGGTATGAGTAGTTTTAACTTTACCGAACTTTGTTTTGAAATCCACACACCAGAGGCCCCAATTTATAGAAAGGGTCATATCGAAAATATGCAGTGTTCAGAGTGTGGCGGTGTCAGACTGATTCCAATCCCTACATGAAAGCATGACAGAGGTGAACTTTTACGCACAGTCGGGGCGGAATGCTACTGTAGCCCATGGTATCGTAACTCATATGTGTACCTTTTCCTCCACTTCTATAAAAACGAATGCACGAATGTACCAACTTTATTAACAGCTAGTTCAAGGAACCATGGTAGTAACTAACGACTTGACACCAATTTCAAGGTCGTGGATTCAGCGGAATGGTCAAACCAAGGGTCCACCTGGGACAGGTGTGACGATAATGGGTAACCCGTTTTTTGTTTATTCAAAGAACACTGCTAAAGTCAAGTAACTTTCCATTTATACTGTGAAATAGATCCTGTCTATAAGTATAAACAAAGCGCACAAGGACTAACCAGGGTGATCATGAAGTGTTGTAATCTACCAGACGAAGCTCCGACCTGCATTGCCAAAGACAAATGGCAGTCTATTCTCAAGTGTGACAACAGTAAGAACACGGACACTGCCTCTTCACTCGTGTGCACGTACAATCTCAAGACGGGTGTTGAATCGAGCGAGTCTCAGACAGATACGGAGTACGTGATGAGTTCACAGAGGGAGTCCGTTGGCTTTTCAGCCGGTTTTGAATTTGCCGGACTCAAGGCTAATTTTGAGAAGAGTGTGGGCAAGAGCAAAACAACAGGGGAGGAATGGACTAAAGAGACGTCAAACACATTTAGTAAAGTTACTGAAACGGAAGTCACATTTTCCATTCCACCCGGAGTTACTTCCGATCTGCAGCAAGTTATCGGGACTTGTGGCTCATACATTGTTCGACCAAATGTCCTTAGGAAAACGGATTCGGCCAAAGGCAAGCAGAAACCGCGCACTTACTCTCAACGAAATGCAAAACTGGAGGTCGCTGTGAGTGACTACTCTTTAGAGGGATTTGGGAAACGGGTCCAATATAGATATGATGAGAATGGGAAATTGAAATATTAGGGGCTCGTACTGCTCAGGTCAATAAATTAAGACCGTTCAAAAATTTATCTTAATAATATTAATTCAATAAATTGGTACAATTTCTTCATATGAAACAATTAGAGCATATGTCAAAATTTCCTGTTTCACCATATTCCTTATACCATTATTACTAGGCTGAACCAGCAAAATCCTTATTTTTAAAGTTTTTTGAATAATTTGCTGATTGTGACATCATTGGGTGAAAGTTGAAATTCTTCTAAATACGTGTAAAAATGAAACCGTGCTTTAAGTGAGATGTGAAGTTTACGCCCATGCCTTTTACTGCAAAATTTCACTTCGCACGGACACCCTACTTGTGGCCAAAAGGCACAATTTAGAGCGCCAAGTGCCAAGTAAATCCATTTCGGAAACCCTGAACACTGAGGATTAATCTGAGAACCTTTAATTACTGAGGTGATTGTACAAACAAACAACATTGCAGCCGGTTACCATGGGCTCCCTAATACCCAAACAATGCACCTATTATGCCATATGCCTAAAAATCACCTCAGGTTTGCAATCACAACAGGGTCAAAATCAGTTAAACTTCTCCACAGCCTAAACGGTTCAACTTTTCTTCACCAAATCTTCAACAACGTTATCTTGAAGGGTGTTACTGTGTGTGCGATTTCATATCTTCAAAAAAATGTCGCTGTAAGCTAGCGAAACATTTCAGGCAGCTCAAGCTTCCAAACCATTCGGTCCGCTCGGTACCGCTGGGTATTTAAATTGAAGAGGAGCGAGTCAAGTAACCTATACTGAGGTCATTAACGCTAAATGCTTGTTCGCACACCCTTTTCCGCCTTTCTTTTATGCAGGCGAGATTCAGCCTTTTCTCCTGTGTATTTGGCATGGCTATATCTATATACAGTATTAGCCAAGGTCGAAATGGTTTGGATTTCCGAAATAATAAACAGCGCAAAATTGAATTATATTTCTATAACGATGGTCCTCCTAAAAACTTTATTAATGACATTTCACCTCCGAACGAACACCTAACTCAAGGATGATGCGTGATGCCTTTTCCAAACCCATTCACCACATACCATATGCTACCGTCACTTATATTGGGTCATTCCAAAAGTTTCTGTGTCATTTCGTTTCACGAGTATCTTCCAAATCCAAAAGTTTGTGTGCCCGTTCATTTCACATGTATCGTATGTATGTATGTACGATGTACGAGGGTCGTTCCAAAAGTTCATTTGTTTCATGTGTATCATATGTACGAGGGTCATTCCAGAAGTTATTGTGTCACTTCACTTCACGAGTATTGTATGTACGAAGGTCATTCCAAAAGCTCGTGTCATTTCACTCCTCGAGTATTGAATGTACGAGGGTCATTCCAAAAGTTCGTGTGTCATTTCACTCCTCGACTATTGTATGCACGAGGGTCATTCCAGAAGTTCGTGTGTCATTTCAATTCTCGAGTTTTGTATGTACGAGGGTCATTAAAAAAGTTCCTTTCATTTCATTTTACGAGCATCATATACTAGGGTCATTCCAAAATTCCGTATTTGTCATTTTGTTTCACGAAAATTGTATATAAGAGGGTCAATCCAAAGGATGTAGAATTTGAGCCAATTTAGAACTGCAATATAGCCATAAACTGTAAACGCCCATGTTACCACCAAAGTAAAAGTGCTACATAACTACCAACCTTAGCCGCCCATAATGCCATCAAAATACAAGTGCAATTTACCAACAACCACCAAGTGTAACCACGCCATGCAACACTCAAAACAAAGGTGTGATGTGCCAAACAATGTTAAAGTCCAATTGAAATATAACCCACCAATCTATAAGTTCCAGGTTAGCATCATTCAAACAGTTGTCGTATATATAATGTTTCACATTTGACTCAAACTTCTTCATATTCACCAACATTCTCCAATACCTTAACAGAACAGAAGCATAACACTCGTATTTCCTTCCAGGTAAGAAGCATTGTATACAATTTTTGTGTAAATGCATATCCCATACTTTTAACCTAAAAGTATAAAATAGAATAAAATGCAAAAAGCGCAAAAATACTGAGGTGATTTTATGATGTATTAAAAGTAAAAAATAACTAAAACCAATTCAGGTGCTCGGACTGAAAACGCGACAACTCAAAACCCGCCCGTTGTCAAGGGAAATTTCGCTGAAAATCCCACTTGCATGCATGCGAATTTAGTAACCAAGGGATATTTAATCGTTGTTATTATGAGTTGTCGCGTTTTCAGTCTGAGCCCTACAATTGTAGAACTGAGAGCTAAGTAATAATATTAATAATGTAAACAGTATTCAAAATTTTAGTTTTAATTTATATCACCGAAGGTTTTTCTTTTCAATTTAGTAATAAAATCATATATGATGTTAATATTCTACCCGCAGAGTTCTGAAGCTACATATAGAGTGGACTTGGTTGTTTATTGGTTGTTTACTTCTGTCTGGTGGTCGCTGGCGGTCAAAAATTTTCCATTGAAATTGCATGGGACTATATTAAATTTAACCAGGTTACCACGTGGATAACGTCCGCAAATCAGGTATTTGCACTCTATATATAGCTTCAGAACTCTGTGGTTCGAACTATTAACCATGGTAGCACCTAGCACCATTGCCTTATCACGTTTCTACAAGTAGTAATTAAATTATAAACAGACGCAGAATCATGTTATATCGAAGAATAGTGCTCTGCTTGAAAAATAGTTGACGTCAGTTTGCACTATAATTATTCAAGTACTTTAGTAGTGTTATACAAAACGTAAAGGAGTTGTAACGTGATACGTGATAGGCTATGCACAAATACGACTAAACTATAGAGTCCAAATATTGTATATACGAGGTTCATTCCAAAAGATATCGTTTAAAAGGTATAAAAGAAAAACCGTCGGTGATATAAATTTAAACTAAAATTTTGAATATTGTTTATGTTATTAATATTATTACTTAGCTCTCAGTTCTATAATTAGTTCTAGTTATTTTTTACTTTTAATACAGCATAAAATCACCTAAGTAATTTTGTGCTTTTTGCATTTTATTTTATTTTCAGAATACTTGCTTAATTAAAAAAAAGCTCGGAGTGAGGAAAAATATATATCTTGTACGAATACCTTGATTCTGACCGAATGTTAATACACAAAATTGTAAATGATACCAAGCTGAATAGCCTGAACACTGAGGATTAATCCCCCACAATGAATTTCTTCCAGAAACGTGATTCACTAACAACAACAGATTGAGATTGAAAAATTACAATAATATTATGTGAAAAATGGAAAAGTACTGAAAACAGCGAGTCATATTGTCATCCCAAATCCTACGTATTCAGTGCAGGCGATGAAGTAGTGTTTTACCTAGTTTTACTTACCGAATTTGGCATAGTATTTACATTCATTTTCTACCCAATCGGGACTTAAATACATTAGCGTCAAGAAATAAATGTTTGTTAAGTTTAAATAATAGAGTTTTATTAAGAAATTGCTACATGTAGAAGGTGAAAATTAGGTAAATAGGTATCCATTTGGTGATATTCTACTACTTAACAGTTGAGTGAGTCCGTAGCTACTATTGCATTTTTTGAGTTGGGTTTGTATGCCAAAATGGATTCCGAAATAGGCGGATTTGATAATTAAGTTTGGCTTTGTCTTTGTATGCCAAGATGGTTTCCGAAATAGGCGGATTTGATAATTAAGTTTGGCTTTGGTCAAGTTGAAATACTTTTTATGGCATGGCAAATGGTATTCTGGTTGCTGACACAAAATATCATTTATTACGTGAACGAGCGGTAAATAATAGGAGAGTAACTATATCCGCCTATGAGGAACCATATTGCATGAAACGCTGCCCATTTTCAATTTTTTTACCTCACAAGTGCCAAGGACCCAATTAAAACGAAATTATTCGCTTAGCGCAATATACGACCAAAGGAAATTCGTGACACAACTCTTCTTAATGCGACATGACAATTGAAAAGTTTTGAGCTGTGTCTGAGCCGACTCATTCATTAGCCATGCATATCTGGTCTCGATGAGTGAAACGAGAAAAGAGATTCCCAACATTGAGAACCACACAGTAAAGATTGACAGGAATTCTCCAGGCTGTCATAGTGCTCTGACGGTCCGGTCCCGGTCCGGTCCTGAGGCAAGACCGGGACGGTCCAAGATAGTACCCGGTCCGGTCCACATTCAGGACCCGGTCTGGTCCTGAGGCAGGACCGGGACGGTCCAAGATAGTACCCGGTCCGGTCCAGATTCAGGACCGGGACCCCCGGTCCGGTCTCGGTCCAGGACGCAGGATTTCCTTTTGTCTACCGCTCAGAGAATCGTAATGCTTCATTATGGACGTAACATACCATACCCTACGTACATTGAAACGAATGCTCTGGACTCTGAAGAAGATGTGGCATGTCACTTGGCATATGCAAGTACAGAGTTCAGTTGCCACATCTTCTTCAGAGTCCGCAGCATTCGGTTCAATGTACGTAGGATATGGTATGTTACGTCCATAAGGAAGCACTACGATTCTCTGAGCGGTAGACAAAAGGAAATCCTGCGTCCAGGACCGAGTAAAAATTAAAATTTATAAAATCTTATTTTTTTTTTGTAAAATTTAATTATATAAAACCTAGTACCAAGTGGGTATGTGTTGATTTTTTTTTGAATTATAATACGGGTTTCAAATATTCCAAACCTAACTGATTTTAGCAATTATTTGGATAGTTTTTACTTCGAATAGCCTGTGAAACCGGTTTGATCAAACTAATTAAAGAATGATACCCAGCTGGGCACAATCGTTACACGAAATAATCAATATCTAGCAAGTGATCAACCCTTCTTATAAATCTCATACTGCTACAAATTGAACAACGATGGGGAAGCTTATGCTACAATTGGGCGGCAACAGTTGGGCGTGGAAAAAAACTGATAAAACAGAAATTTTTGGGTGTTTGGAACCTAACCTAAGCTTACAAAACTTATGTTAATTACCTAAAATAATCCCCTAACCTAACCTAACATATCTATTTTGAGTTTTTCTTCGCCCAACTGTCGTTCGCCCAATTGTCGCCGAAAAGTGAGAAATTCCCGATTTAAAAGGCTTATGTCGTTCAAATCCAGGATTTGTTCAATTTTACAGGAATTCTTAATTGTATTTATATTTTAAAATTCAATCAAGCAAATTCAAATTACTTCATTTAATATTTTGTATTTCTAACATAAACGTGTGTAGCTACGGTCAATGATCATATACAAGAGAAGCTTCAACTTCTTGTTAAATCCATCACTCACCATGCACAATAGTTTTCTTAGAAGCGAGTACATATTTTTAGTACTTTTTTGGAAGCGTTTATTCAACAAAACACTTAACATGTCGAAGAATTTTGTCATTGTTTGTATAGTCAGGTCATACTATATTGAGCACATGCGAAACGGGCCATTTCCGTTGGTTCGACTGACAGCAAAACAATATTTACATACGTATTGGAAGACATTCCAATGTCTATAGTCATAAAGCCTTGTCGAATTCAGTACATCCTTCCTTTAGTAGTAATTTTTAACACAACGATTCACTAAAATAAATATCACTAGTGTAATATATTCTTCAAATTCCTGCGGTTATTGAGAAAATATCCAGTTGATCTTACCTAGAGTAGTAATTTATTGATTGCCAAATAAATAAATACGATTTCTGTTTTCAATGCCATATGAAATACAAGATACCGGCTAAAATTTGAGTTTTTAATGTATTTTATTAGTAAGAAAAAATATTTAAAAATTTGAGGATCATTTAGTATCACATACAAGAAAGCAGGTGATTTTGAAAAGCTTATTCACTGAGGTTTAGCCCAATTTATTGATTCCATGAACGATGATGGTACGAAATAATTCAGTCCATCAGGCAAAGAAGCCGTCAACTCCGTGGATCAAACAAATTGCTCCACTTCTGAGTTAAGTCAACTTCAAACGATTGTCTAATATTTGTTTGTTCATTACACTACTTTGTAGCGTCACGTGTCATGCCATTGCTATCAATCAAAAATAAATCTTCGACACGAATGAAAAAATTCCTTACTAGAAAACACGGAGTTGTTTCAGATTCTCTGTAAGCGTCTATCCTAATATATTCGTTAACGAACATGGAATAATGTAATTTTGTTACCCACAGAATCCTTTCTGCAACAAAAACATTTGCTTGAAATTTCATTGTGTCAACGAATGCTTATATTATTTGTTTCATATAATAATAATATTGTGACACATATTTCACTGCTTGGTGAGCCTCAAGAGCAGTTCGTTCAAAGGCAAGGTGAAAGCAGGAGTATTAAAAATGCGGGTGATAATTTTCTTGGTCTTTGCATCTCTTGCAGGAACATTGTTAGGTAAACTCAAAATATTATTTTCCTAAAAAATATTTTTGAATATTGAAACGTTTCTTTCTGATAGATTTTGGATTTGGAGTAAAGTCAGAGACAACACAAATGACAATCAAGTTGTGCAACGTAAAGGCAACACCTGAATACCCATGTAAAGACAATTCCAATGGTGTCAAAAAATGTTCAGATTGTTGCAAGGCGATTAAATTCAAGAACAACTTGGAAGCTACAAGTGGAAAATGTAATGAAAATAAACCTCCTATTTGTACCTGCCTCCTAAAGCAAAAATCATAGACGGCCAATCCAAACATTTGAATCTGTAGCTTTTCAAGTTTTAAGAAAAATTAAATTGAATTGAATTTGAGAAAATAACAGATGTATTTACTACTTCTGACTGTGAGAGATTGCTGAGGTCGATTCATGGGAAATAAATATACGAAAATTTAATTAATCAAAAACCAGTTTCGCAGTGGATTGTCCTATCTTGAGCAGATGCTTCAATTAAAAATTGATAGTACAGAATGACTGGTGCTGATTGACTACCATTTTTACGCATGTTCCCATATATTTTGCAATACAATACTTTCTGTAGAATATGCAAATACTTTTGTTTAACTGCATGAGGAGTACACATTGCTGTAAACGCGAAAAAACGTAAAAAAATATGAATATTAAAACTATCAGGAAAAAAATCCAAAATTTTGATTTTTCGAAAACCTTTTTACATAGGCATAACATCAGCCGAGAATTAAAAAGCTACTCATTATGAAAATCATTATAATTTAAATTTAGCAGAGCCACGTTCGATATACGTATTTCCCATCTTTATTTATTTTTTGCTGTACTATACGAATATGAATATTGAATGAAATGAACATAGAATTAAATGACTTGACAACAATAAAAATATATGACCACATACAAATAAGTTTTTAACTTGGACGAATTAAACACATTGGGATTGCCGATTCATGGTAGTTGGAAAAAAAGGAATGGTTTGGATCAAAACTTTGCGAAGGAATAAAATGACTAAACTACATCTATGCACTCACGAGAAATAAAATTGCAAACATCGACGCCTATTTTTGTAGACTAACAACGTGAATCAAACGGCAATAATGGTTTGCAATAGTCTACTAAATAGTTACTAAATAGTTACTAAATAGTGAGTTATATGAGTCATTTGGTGTTCTGCTAGTTTCCCAGGTTTCAGCGCTTCGTCATTAAGCAGACGAAATATGTGTCTACGAGGCCAATATACTCGTAGAATTCAATATTCGCTCCCAGTCGTATGATACACCAAATTAAAAACAATTTCATTGTGGATCTTATGGCATAAAAGTATTTCGCAACTGCTTGTGAGCGACCACTGCACAGCACTAGACAGAAAAAAACAGGAAATCGCAATTTATCTACACACTAAAGAAGCCCTGCACATCGTTCCCAGTCATATGATACACAGAATTGAACACAATTTCATTGCGGATCTCATGGCATACAAGTATTCAATAATCGCTTGCGAGCGACTGCTGCGCCAAACCAGACGACTCCTTATCTCTTCCGTGAAGAGCAAAACTGCAGAAAAGTCTTTATCACACAAACAAATACAAGCATATAGGTCAGACATCGGCTCAAAAAAATTAGCAAAACACTTCTGTGCAGGTTTGTGGGCGTTGGAGAAGCAAGAAGCCATTTGAGTGGGATTTCCTGTTTTTTGTCGGTCTAATGTTGTGCAGCGGTTGCTCGCAAGCGGTTGCAAAATAGTTTTACGCCAAGAGATTCAAAATGAAATTGCCTTTAATTTGGTGTATCACACGACTAGGAACGATGCCGTTATATATGAAATGCAAAGGGGGTCAATACTTATAGGTAACCATGTACATTTGGATCTACCGTTTTCCCATCTGTGTTGACATGCTCATATGAAGATGTTGTGTTAAAGTAGGAGAGCAGTTGAAGATTCTTGATAAAATTTTTCCATGAGCTCAAGAACAAACTAGATGTCATGTGTCTTGAAAATATTTTTTCTTTTTCAAATAATTTTCTCAGAATATAATGATTGTCTTTAGGATCGAAGCCACTGAGAGTAGCCGGAGTAGATTAGTTCGTTTATGTTGTTGAAGATCTTGATTTGCGGTGGTACGGTGAAGAAGCTGGACACTACTCCCTCCTAGTCATAAGTAAACGCAATTGCTGTCAAAATGAAAATGATGAGCAGGTTATTTTTCTCCAAGATCCTGCATTCCTGTCTCAAGAGGATCGAGTATATTTGCAACCATTCACACCTTCAGGAAGACAGAAAGAATAAAAACGGATACACCGAGTATTTTCCAGGTTAATTTGTCCATGGCAACTATCCAAAATATTGAAATTATTTCGCTCTTCGAATTTAGCACAACACACGAGCCTGGAGACTACGAGAGGCGTTCAATAAGTAATGCAATTGTACTTGTATTTCATGAACAAAAGCATTTTATTCCAAAGTCATTTGTGGTTTTTCAACATATCCTCCCTGCAGTTCAATACAACGCTCAATCCTGTGTTTGAGTTTTCTCAAACCTTCACAATAGAATTCTTTTGAAATGCCATTAAGGACGTTTAGCACGTACGATTAAGTTCATTATCTTCGCTGAATCTCTTTCCATTGATAATTTTGTTCAAATGTGGGAACAAATAAAAATTACAAGGGGTCGGGTCTGGAGAATAAGGGGGTGGTCAATTTTCATGAGCAAGGATCGTTCCAGGGAAGCCTTTAAAATGTTGGCGGTATGGGATAACGCATTATCGTGGAGAAGATACATTCCATCCTGTAAGGCTGAGCGCCTCTTGTTCCTGATGGTGTATCTCAATTGGTCCAAAACTTAGAGATATTGTTTGGAATTCATACTAGTCCCTTTTGGTATTTAATCCTTGAGAAGCACTCCCCTTTTATCCCAGAAGACTGTGGCTAGAGCCTTCTCAGTCGATTTAATGGCTTTTGCCTTGATAGGGCCTGGATTTCCTGTCCATTGCATACTCTGTTGCTTGGATTCCGGGTCATATTTCTGAATCCACGACTCATCACCTGTGACGAGTCTTGCATGAAAGTCATTTGGGTCTGCATTCCAGAGCTTCAGAAGGTCCTCACAACACTGAAAACGTTTTTGCTTCTGAATCGGCATAAGCAGTCTTAAAACCCAACGCGCACCGATCTTGGATAGGGCTAGTGTATCATGTATGATGGAATTGTCACTACCAACAGAAATGCCAATTTCCTGGGCTATTTGAATCACAGTAACACGGCGATCAAGGTCAATGTATTCTTCATTTTTTGGCACATAAAAAAATCCGACACAGATATTGGACGTCCTCGTCGGGGCTCATTTTCTACCGTCTGCCTACCACACTTAAAGTCAGTTACCCACCTACAAACTTTAATGAAGTAAGAAGTACTTTTACCGTAAACACTGAGTAAAGTTTCGTGAATTTCCTTCGCGGACTGTCCATGCAGCGCTAAAAACTGCATGGTTTACGACGATTTACGACGTTTACGACAAAATAACGCTGTTTATTACCCTAATTGTTTTGCCCAGCCCAGCTGGACAAATACATACATACTGCATTTCAGCAATCCTCCTTCTCAGTAGGATGTGTTCCAAACTAATGTTCATGTTGGCTCGAATAAATACGATTTTGTGTGGAACACGAGCTTTTGGTATGGGTGGAAACACATGGAATTGGTTGGATACGTATAACAAAATTGACACACTTCATAATCGGAAGTTGACTTTAGATTCAACTTGTCCTTTGGCCAATGATCATGATCAGATACAGGAGAAGCTTCAAGTTTTTGTTTAACTATCAGTCACCATGCACAATAGTTTTCTCAGAAGCGAACACTTATTTTTTGTGCTTTCTAGGAAGCGTTTCTTTAATAAAACACGTAAAATATCGAAGAACTTTGTCATTGTTTGTATAGTATAGTCATTCTCTGTTGAGCAGATGCGATACAAGCAATTTCCGTTGGGTTGACAACAAAGCAACTATTTAAATATTATGAAGATGGAGTATGTCAATAGTCATAAAACCTTGTCGAAATCAGTACTTCCTGCTCTCAGCGAATAATTTTTAATGCAACGATTCACTGCAAGTAAATATCAATCGTGTAAAGTACATAGATGGGCACGTGTTAAGCCCTCCGGCAAACCTAGGGCCTCCGGCAAACGGCAAACCTAAGCCCTCCGGCCCTCCGGCTAACCTAGGCCCTCCGGTCCCTCCGGCCCTCCGCCCTATAGCCCTCCGGCCCTCCGGCTCTCCGGAGGGCCTTTTTTGGTCGGAGGGCCGGAGGGCCGGAGGGCCTTTTCCCTATACGTTAGCATTAGGCGAACAC
>JAQFXZ010000731.1:0-16012 GCA_034694025.1 Ceratophysella scotica | reverse complement strand
GCTCGTAGAATTATGCCGTGGTAGACTAAATTATTTTGGTGTCTTTAACACCAGCGTGGGAGACCTTGTCTCTGGCTACGTCTGTCGCAAAGAACTCATATACGAGTAAAATAAGACTTCAGTCGGTGTTCTCTGGGATCGTTTAGGAAATTGACTTATTTCCTTTTCCAAATTGGCCTCATTCCACACTTTTTGGTTCACGCCTTTCCCTTTCGCTTTTTCCCATTGCCTCAAGAATTGATTTCCCTGATTTCAATACGAGAGGAGCCGGGGATGAGAGCTTTCTTTCTCCATTATCCCATCCAATTTCCAGACTTCATTAGGAAGACTTGTCTGGCTCCAGAGACACGACTTCACTGTGACACACGTAATCTGAGACACTTCCTAATTCTCTATCCTTTGGGGACTAATGAAATAAGCCAAGTATCCTGCGGAGTCTCAAACAGCTATATATTTGATTTTAGAAACGTCGGTTCGTGATCGCTTGGCTTAGGCTCGTATCCACTATATTGGTCGAAATATACATTTAAATGTGCAACAACAAATTAAAAACATGGACAAAAATATGCAGCAAAAACAGGTTTTTATGTGAACGATGCTTTGAATATCGAAAAAATACATGTTTGGTAAAAAATCCATTCGGAAAAGTTGCAAAAGTGTGCGAATTGTGGAGAAAAATCTAATTATGCTGTAGTGAAACCCCGAAAATTTTGGAAAATTCAAAATAAAATATTAAAGTACCTAAATTTAAAAAAAAAAAGCTTTGAACAGAGAACTGCTAATAAAAGTAAAAGTGCTAATTATGCTCTAAACTCCAAAATATGCATCAAAAAACAAAATATACAAATACGCAGCAAAACATTCAAATATTCGAAAATATGCTGTACAAAATCGGCTTGGGGTCTGTGTGAATCGCTGTTGAAAACTTGGATTTTAAACTCTACGACGAGCACGAGTCCCTGAAAAAATGTTTTTGCCTAAAAAGCCTAACCTCGGCGATCAATGATAGCGATTCCAGACGCAGTTCTGAACGGTTCCGCATGCAATATTTTACACCATATTTGTATAGCTTCTAGATTCCTAATCTCAAATCAAATTTGTTTGAAATATCTATTCACTTCAGTTTTGCAGTTTAAGTTTGACATACACATCCACGTGTTGATGTTGAGCGAATAATCAGGTTTCCGTTCCTGTAAATTCAGAATCGTTCAATTTATTACATTTCGATATACTTTTCAAATCAGTCCCATCTTATTTGACTATTCCCAGTGGAAGTCATTTGAAGCTGAACTGGACTCGAGTGTTGGAAACCTTGATTTCACTGGAATTATTTCAAGTTTACGTTGAATCCTGATCCCGGCCGATGAAGTCCCAACTATTATTTGATGTTTATCCAGTTCCAGTATTTTTGGTCCGCGTGTGTAAAGCCGCCGGTCTGAACCGTGATAATTTAGCATGCAGTTCATTACAAGAGTGGGGGCTGTAGCAGGTCTTTGCCTCTCTGCCGTTTTTCTTCTCGCCTATTGGAATTCCAGATCTCCAGGTAACTGATACGATATTACTTGAGATACTTGCGTAAGTTGAAGGTCAGGTAGAATTGAACGTTTTTTTCGAAAGAACTTGTAATTGGACCAGCTTATTGTTTTTTTTTATTGAGCGCTGCCGATGTTGATATAGTGCATGCACGGTTCATGCACCTACCTTGAAACTCACATACAGGATTACATTGAGAAGATTATTTTTCACAGAAGTGGAAGAGAGTCCTGAAAATCGGATTCTGGAGTTGTTAGCAACTCTTGAGGCGCAGGTTGAGGAGTATGAGGCCATCGTTCGTTCCTTCCGGTCAGAGCTTCAGGTTGCCAAGGAGGATTCAGGCCGACTTCAAGGCTTTCTTCAAATTAATGGAAGTGAAGTGGGAAGCCCACGGGATGCCCGCGGAAACTCGATTCGCCTTAAAACCGTCAACGTTTACTATGCCTTACCTCACTTGCTCGACTACGAAGATGCACTCGTTCCTGCCATGACCATTGGGAAGGAACGTCAAGGAGGTTAGCTTCCCAAGTCAAGTTATAAACATCTTTTAATAATTAAAATGAAAATAATAAAATTAGAATCGAATAAAAGAAAAAGTAAAATAATCCTGAATTTATTTCAAAATCAGTTTCAGTGGTGATCGGGATTCCTACAGTGAAGCGTCCAACTCAGAGTTACCTCCTGACAACACTGCAGAACCTACTTACCTCCATGCTTCCTAGTGAAAAGAATGATACGCTAATAATTGTCTTCATAGCAGAGCCCGACGTGTCTTTTGTACAAAATACTGTAAACGCCATTACTAAGCAGTAAGTGTTGAATTTCTAACTCCGCTTCCCCTTTGTTCTAGGTAAGCTAACGTTTTTCTACTCCTCATCCTCATCCCAGATTTCGAGCCGACGTCCAGTCAGGACTTATAGAAATAGTTGCCCCTTCGTCCAATTTTTATCCCGACTTGAAGTCGATCAAAGGGTCGCTCGGGGACTCTGATGACCGAACAAGATGGAGAACAAAGCAGAATTTAGACTACGCTTACATGATGCTTTACTCCCAACATCGCGGGACGTACTACGTTCAGCTGGAAGATGATGTTCTGTCAAAATCGGGATTTGTGTCTACAATGAAGTCCTTTGCGCTGAAGAAGACTGTTGAGAAAGAGGATTGGTTCATGCTCGACTTTTGTCAACTCGGGTTCATCGGTAAGTCCCAAACTTGCATAGGCTGTCACGTGACACCAAACTTGGGGCTTGTTCATAGGATAGGTTCAGCAAGGTCCCGTTTTTGGATACTGTCTTGTACGAGGGTCGTTCTATTAGTTTCGAGATTTTTTTGGAAAAAGTGCAAAACCGAAGAAATAAAATGAATTTGGTGGAATTTCCATTAGTTGAAGTTCAGATACTTCTGCTTCTCAGGGTTTAAAAAACAACAGCAGAAAAAATTGCTTTTGGGTAATTTAGAAAGTAAACTGTTTCTTTCGTACTGTTTGGTATTTGGGGAACCTTTTACGAAGACCATTGGTATTCCATATTTGCTCAAGGTTAGAAGAAATTGACGAAAAATATGCACAGTTAAAGATTTTGAAATTTTGAATTTTTTGCTAAAAAAAACGCCATTTCAAAACAAATTTGCACTATAAAATCGCGCTTTAAGGCATTTCAGAAGCTGTAATTGAAAGTAAAGAGAAAAAGTTAAATGGAGCTGGGACTCGAACCCAGATACAACGATTGCCTGTCGTGTACACTACCACAGTCCCACGACTGCCCCAAAGGAACATCCAAACTTTTTCTCCTGCTTGTCCGATGTTCTTGCTTCGGACCTGTAATGAATTTGTCGAAAGCAAAATATTCAGTAATGAATTGGCTGCAAAGCGGAATACTTGCCGCCAGTTCTGTTCTGTTCCTTTGGGGCAGTCGTGGGACTGTGGTAGTGTACACGAACGGCAATCGTTGTATCTGGGTTCGAGTCCCAGCTCCATTTAACTTTTTCTCTTTACTTTCAATTACAGCTTCTGAAATGCCTTAAAGCGCGATTTTATAAACAAATACAGAAGCTCAAAGTTCAATGACCATTAAAAAAAATTGCACTAAAATTTGTGCGTTTCATATTTTTACTACATTGTTTGCATCAATTTAGTAAGAAGGTGTTTCTATAAATATAGCGAAAGTTTCAGCCCAAATCATTCGTTTCTTCCGGTTTTACAGCCTTTCAAAAAATTCTTAAAATCAATGAAGCAGCCCTCGTATGATGCCCTCTCAAATCCGGTTTTTGTCTAAAATTAATTCTAAATTGTAGGAAAGCATGCTAGAATAAACGAGACAATCCGAATTATCAAAAAGAGTATGTAATTCTTGATACTTGCAGGGAAACTGTTCAGGTCATCCGATCTATGGAAACTAGTCGACTTCTTTTTACTTTTCTATAAAGATAAGCCTGGAGACTGGCTTCTTTCTCATTTCTTCAGTGTTAAATACTGCAAATTGGACATGAGCCATGTGAGACAAATTAAGGTAAATATAATGTTCGAAAGAAATTCGGGCTCAAACCATTCGTGTATTTTCGAATTTCAGAAAAAATGTTTGAAAGAATTGAACAAGCACTGGATTCACTATAAACCATCGATATTTCAGCACATTGGAATGGTCTCATCTCTCACCGGAAAGGTCCAGAAGCTCAAGGTCAGACAAAGTCTTCAATTTTAATACATTGTTTTGCCCGGACTATAATTTCTTTGTTTTCTGTTCAGGACCGTCAATTCGGAAAGCTTCAACTTTTCAGAGGGCACTCAAACCCTCCAGCCGTGGCAGAAAGCAGTATTAAGCACTACGGCAAGTTCTCACTGGGAAAGGCCTACTTAGGGAAGAACTACTTTTGGGGCTTGGGTCCAGAATCAGGCGACGCCATTAAGTTCACCTATGATCCGCCCATTTATATTAAGTCGTAAGTGAAACATTCATTATTCTAGCAATATATAGCATTCACTTTAACGAAGAATAGAAAATAGTTTATTCGAGCTGTAATATTTTGGCACAGATATAAATTCGTTACCGGTAATGCCGAGCATCCCTCCGACAAGCTACGTAATTGTACATTAGAGGTATTACCCTTCAAACCACCGCCTTCTTCGAACGCTTTTCCACAAACAGACGACAAGTATTACGTAATAGGTAAGCAAGAAATTGAGCTTAACTTTGTAAGTTAATATTCAGGACTACTGAAGCCCGGTCGTATGCAGTAAGCCTGATTCGATTGGGATTGAATTTCAGATGAGTTCGATGAACTGGGAGTGCTGGATGGCACAATTCCTCAAGCCTTGAATCCTGTTTCAGTACTTCGAATAACTCTCAAAACTTCTAGTGAGAACTGGGTTATAATTAGTGAGGTAAGTCTAAGCGGGAATTACTGAGCAAAATAATGCGAGGGTTGTTTCTTTAATGGCTGAAACTTTCACAACATTTAAACTTATACCTAGGCTACATTTCAGCACAAAATTGGTTAAAAATATCTAAATGGACAGTTTTTAAAAATATTTTAGCCGAAAATATTTTTCTGTTCCTTCAGACCAATTTCTCTGATTTTCTTTAGCTTTCGCCAAATCTTCCAAACTGCACTCGTCCAAACTGCAAAAATTGGTCTTTCGTCCAAACTGCACTCGTCCAAACTGCACTCGTCCAAATGTTTAAAGCGCTATAAAAGGCTCACAAGTATTGCGTGTCGTATACACAAAAGTCTTTGACTCTTGGCCTGAACCAAAATTCATTCATTGGTACACATTAGGTCATTTCCATGTGGAAAAGGGAGACCAAGTCAAGATAATCTCTGAACACTGCTCAGTGGTAAGTGGTATCTGCGAATTCATGAAGGGAGTGTGTCCACCATGTTTCACATTGAATGAAATATTCTCGTTGATAGAGTATTTTATGTACCATTTTATACATATTGTAATTAGGACATATTTATTGATATTTCCTTGTTCGGCTTGAGTGAGTACCTTTAGATTCGATAATTTAAAATATTCCAGTTTTAGCATTACATATTGAATTTCAATATATTTAGTGCAGTAGATTTGTTTGACATTACATTGGATGCGAGATTTTCTTAAATCTTTTAGAGAATCGTAGTAAACAATCTGTTGCTTAGAGCTGTTGATATGTGTTGTTGAGTCCATTACTCAAAGATCCCTGTCCTATGTCTACGACATGTTAAACTTGTGAACCTCTTCTAGCGCTTTAAACAGTTGGATTAGTGCAGTTTGGACGAGTGCAGTTTGGACGAAAGACCAATTTGACGAGTGCAGTTTGGACAACTGCAGGGATGCCTTTTATTTTTCATTTTTCTTTGCACTACAGTAGTCATAGATGAAATACTGCCAAGACAATACGATTCTTAAAATATGATTAAATCTTCATGAGTTGAATTCCATATATTTCTGTTCAAAATTAATTAAACAACCCTCGAACACATGTCACTTGGTTTTAATCATATTTTCGTTTGCTCAGATTTTCATAGAAAGAGATCCGGACCATTCTTAGAATCATCTAATTTCCGTCGGAGTATTTACATCGGAGCATTGAAGTCAATCAAAAGCACCGATCCACGTGAAACCAGTCAGTCTCGTTTCATTCAACTGAACAGTAGAACAGTGAAAACAATTATGCAGAATATTTGCTTCCCAGCATGGCGCACGTGATCTGAACACGATCAAGATGGTGACAATTTGTCGCCGACAGTTGGGCGGGGAAAACTAGGCAGGGACAATTGGGCGAGCTTGGGTTGATATGACCAATGCGTTATCTTGTGTCATATTGTACTAGGTTTCAATAGGCTTGTGATATGTTATGCAAATGCTAGGCAAATGCTAAACGTCAGGTTAGGCTGGGTTAGATAGATAGCTATGTAAGTAGCTTAGCTTAGTCAAAAAACTAGTTTAGGGTTAGATTGAATATTAAATTCTGAAATTTATTACACTGTCGTAACCTGACCCAGCCCAATACAACATTTTGGACATATGGAAGAATGCGCTCAATTGTCCTCCGCCCAATCGACCCGAAACGCAAATATGAAACTTCTACTTACAGTTTTCTAGTCTCATTACCTAAATGGCATTCTTGACCTTGACTCACGAATTTTGAACCTGTTTCTTGATATTTCATTTATATTGACTACAGTCTTTGTATAGTTAGTTACTCATGAGTACCGTGATCTGATGGTGTTATTTAAATCTACAATTCCTTTGCTCTGACCTGTGTACATGTTTTTGAAGTTACAGTTCGAAATGACGGATGAAAGTAGCATTGAATATTATTACCTAAATTATTTGATACTTCGGATTGTAACCGCGTCTTTGGAATCCGTATAGTTCCCCTTATTCCAATTGTATTGAATAATTGTAACCAAAGACTGCGGAGATTGTTGCAAACTGCCTCAGTAACTACCACGTGATCTGTATTCCGTACTTACATTCTATTCTATGCCAAATGTGACGTGTACGAGTATGGCGCTGGAAAAAATAAAGCCCATACTTCAAATGATACATTATTGTGCTCAGTGCTCATGCTCAATATACATATTTGTTAGAGCTTAGCTGGTATGCATATTTGGCTATTTCACATAATAGCCGGCTAATATGGAAAATAAATTCTAAGCAACGTTGAGTAATGCTTGCAAATATGTGTATCCGATTTCTGAAGTTAGCTGCTCTTGCTCAGCATTTTACGCTCTTTCCAATGGTATAATTTTTTAATTCAATCAAATATCGTATAAGTAAACACATGTTTGTGGATGAATTTGCTTTGGGTGGACACTTGTATGTTGATTCAATGTGTTTAGGTGCATCTGATTGAATTAAGAACTACACCATTGGAAATAGCGTAAAATTCTGAATAGGAGAAGCTAACTACAGAAATCGGCTATACATATTTGCAAACAGTAGTGAATGTTCTATGTTCTTTAAAATTCATTTTCCATGTTAGCCGGCCATTTCGTAACATAGCCATACTAGCTCCAACATATTCGAATTTTCTATTATTCATTTTTGTAAGTTCGAATTTTCTTGTTTGCAAGAACTGTCAATGAAACTAATATGACCTATCATTAATCTTTACTAGCTCGGTTTTACTGCTGATTCTGTTCAGGATGAATGCAAATTGTATATTGGATTTTCAAATAATTAAGGATATGGCTTCCCGTGTACCAATTCTGTTGAGAATCAGAATACGACATCAGAACGACCAGAGAAGTTTAGCATTGGAATTTATTGTTTACCGTTGACTTCACAATTTTGTTGACTTTTATTTGGTATTCAATTCAATTCCTAAACTACCAACAGAACAGAACAGAATTGAATCTCTTGTCAAGAATCATAATTATGGAAGCTTCAGATGCTGTCTTTTTCTGGTAGGACTAGTACATCATCACTTTCATTAATCTGTTGTCAGCTTCAATCACACAATCAAGACTTGTGCATTTGCCAACTCAGGTTTTGATGTGCTTTTAGTCCGACTGTCTGCAGCATTCAAAACAAGAGCTTATCTAAATAATCGACGGTTTTTTTCTTCAATAATATTAAACTGAATGTCCAAATACGCTTCAGCCCAGCTCTTCTCACTGTAGACTGGACCGGAAGGAGTCTAGTATTAACTAATTTCCATTTTTTATTTCTTAATCCTTCTTATCTCCTAACCTGTGTCAAGTTAAACGGAGACTCAGAGTTGTAGTTCTGACATCTGGGAGCACTTTAGTAACATGTTTGAGTGCTTATTGAATCCATTTCGACCTAACTTGGCACAGGCCATGAGAACTTGCTCTTTGGTAGTACAATTTTTCTTATTACTGGAAAACGGTAGTTATTTTTTTCTAACTGGTCGGCGTCTAAGCATCCGACTCCTTGAGTGACTCTAGTTTAGCGAGATTGTGAAGTTCGAGTTCCTCTGGCGTAACAGGGCTTTCTCCACTTTCTCCACGAAGAAAGCGTGCCTCGTTGTCATCAATTTCGAGACTGGTTTTCTTAGGCTCGAGGCTGGATTGGAGGCTGGCAGCGGTGACTTGGGTGGGCAGAATCTCTTCCTTGGTTCCCTCATCCTTTTCAGTGAGGGCAGAGGGCGGCGGCGGCAAGGCCTCTTCCTCATAAGCCTCCGTCGTTGACGTACCAGTTCCGATCTCCTCGGGAAACATGTTCCCTTCCAACTGAGAAAAGTCAGCAAAGGGTTCAATCTCCGGCTCTTGAATCGCTTCCTGACTCGGCGGTGTGGGAACGTGCTCTTCTTCCTCTTCTTCCTCAATCCCGCCTGCAAAGGTCTTGTGCTCCTCAGACATCGGAGTTGCGGCTGTGATCACAATTTGTGTCACATCCAGACCGCTGTCTCCAAATTCCTGCAACAAATCAGTCAGTAATTGCAGGGCTGGGCAAAATACATGTATTTTCAAAATACTGTACTTAAAATGCTCATTTTAAACACATTTTAACAGTGTATTTTGTGATTTTGTATTTTCGGATACTGGAGCATTTTGTATTTTCGGATACTGGAGGATTTTTTATTTTTGTATTTTCGGAGTACTGGAGTATTTTGTATTTTTGTATTTTCGGAGAGCTGAAGTATTTTGTATTTTGAACTATTTTAATGCCAACGGGCATTAACTTACTTTTCAGGTTATAAAACGGCTAAGTAGGTGTACGTGCTCGTCTTTTCAGTATTTTTACGTCAGTAAATTGTCTTGTCACCAGAAATGCATATCATTCTTGGGTGATGTATTTCCTCACTGCTCGAATATCGACTTTTCTTTTACATAGCATAATATTCTCTAGTACTCGGTAGTATGTATTTTGAAAATAGTATTTTAAATCCATCCGGCATCCGGGTTTTGTTGTATTTTAAATATAGATATATGAAATACTTGCACTTGTAAGTATGAAATATTCTTTTCCACAAAATTCCTCAAAAGTGGAAGAATTGTCAAAAATACATTGCAGATTTAAATCGGGTCAGAAAAATCAGAGTTGGAGAGAGAAATATGGTATTTTGTATAACTTACATCTTCTTTGTCTTGAGATTCACGTGGCTCGTCCGGCTCCGTAACCATGATCTGCACATCTGTTGGGTTTTTGTATTGAAATATAAAATAGACTGGAGCTAAGAGCTTTGAAACCTGGCAGGCATTATTTGCTGATGCTTGTCTTACCTGGGACTTCGCTAACCACAACAATGGGTTCACCTTCCTCATCAAACTGAGCCTGATACTTCTGCTGTTGGTCACTGTTCAATTCCATCTCAAAGTTGTTCTTGTCGTAGGAGTAGGAGGATCCTTCTGTATCAAATACGAGCGGGAATATTTTAAATTAAATGAATGGCTACAATAATAGTCAGACCGCATTAAGCATGATGATTGGGACTTTAAATCGATAGGCCAAACGAATCCTATTTTACAAGCTTTATAGCGGACCAGCATCTTCGTTATTTAAAAATTTCAATTTTTTTCGAAATTCAGAATGCTAAATTCCTTTTAAACTTTAGAAAATAGCCATTTGATCGCAAATGTGGATCATCTACAAGTGTATAGACAGAATGGTAATACGTTGTCTTCTGCATAGCCCCTGTTTCTTATAGTTTTTTTTATTATATTTGCTGCTGAACGACAGCGACAAAATTCTCAGCGGACATAGTTCATGTTCATCGGCAGCGTAGGATACGCAATGGTTTGCAATTGCTCATTGGTAATTGCTCTTTGTCTGTGGAAAGGCGAGGTGTACTCACTTGAGGTGTTCGAGGGCTTCTGCGTCGTTGGATTTGTAGACGGTTGAGCAGCAGCACTAGCATGCTCAATGTCTGGAGTTGGCTGAGTGACGATAACCTTATCGGGTGGCAGAAGACTTATCGGTGGAGCTTCTGGCGGAGTGTAGGCGGGCGGGTTGATTCCTGACTCTGAATCTTCGTCGTCATCATCCATGTCCATTCCCTGAAAAAGCAGGCTTCAAGTTAGTAACAAATTCCGAAGCCTAAACCGCGTGCGCGTGCATTCTCAAACCAATTCAGACAACGTAAAAACGTTTAATTTGAAACGTTAGTAAAATAGAGTACCTAGCGAATTTGCGTATTGAAAGCTGTATTTGAAATCAGCGCCATACTTTCATTTTCAAGCGTTTGCACATTTTCTTAAGGACGGAATTTAACCAGTGAATGCAGAAGTTGTAATTAGCGAATACTCACATCTGGGGAAAGTGGCTCCCCATCCCAACGACACTCATCGGCAACAATTGACGGGAAAATCCCTCGGAGTCCGTCATACTCTCCTTCCCACCAACCATCATCTTCTTCGTGAGGATTCTAAGTACCGAACAAAGTTAGAATTATTGCCTTCTCAAGACCTTCTACTGCTTCCTCGTAAAAGCTAGATTCACTTACGAAACGAATAATACGCATGATCTGTCCAGCGTAAAACGAGAGTTCTTCTGGACCAGTCGCTTCATAGTCATACAATGCACGACAAAAGCTTCCATCTAAGAATGAATAGTTAAAAATATTGCTGAGTTACGACCTAATAGACGATTTAAAGTGTGAATTAGGAGGTGACAAACCTTCTCCACGACATTCGTTGATGAAGGGCGTTGTTAGGCCTGAAGATACGGTGGTTGGAGCCGTGTTGACTGGTATTTCCTCTGTGAGATTCTGGTTGTAATAGTCCTCCGTCTCGGGCGGCTCAGGGTAGCCATTACTAATCCCGTTCGACTGCGTAGCCGGCGGTGCGGGAGCGACCGAGGAGTAGTCTTCCATAGTCGTATGATCGTCAGGATCGTTTCCGTCCGTTGCTCCGCTCGTGTCTTGAATGTGGTAGTCAACAGACGAGAAGGAAATCTGGGGCTGGAGCGGGTAGCCCGCAGCGGACGTGCTGCCCTCTAGTTCCACGTAGTTCTGCGGCACGTAGCCTTCTTCTCCTTTGTAGTTCCTTGCTCGGACCCAACCGTCCCCGTCACCCTCACCAATCAGGTCCAAGTGCTCATTCTCCAGAATACTCAGCTCGTCAGGATTCTGAGCCTGTAAATAAAGCAAAATCTTCAGAGGCATGTCTAACAATTTAGTGCTTCAATTTAAAGCAAGTTTGAAAATAGCTGTTTCACCAGGTGAACACATGATTGCCAAACTAAATCAGCCAAATGAGACGGCGCCAACCAATGCAGGCGAGGCTTCTATCGCAGTACGCTTTGCGGAAACCTTAAGACATCCTCTGACAGTATTTAGTCTCTCTTTAATTGGCGCTATCTCGTATACCTCAACCCATTTCTCAATCGCCATTTAATAGATAACTTTGAGATACGTGCTCCACAGTTTAGTCCTTGCAATGTCCATATATGACCTTGTGTACTGTACACTTGACCTTGAGTGAGCTATTTGTACCGCATTACAGTATTGACAAAAGTACAGATTCCAATTATACAAAATAAAATCAGAGTTTCAAGTTTCAAATTGATTTGGTATTGGTCACTCTTTGATACTAAAAAAGTTTAGCATCGGAGTTAAATGCGTCAATTTCAATATGAATTTAACTACCTTAAACGAAAAGCTACCTGAAAGTTCGTGAAAAAAAAAGTGAAAAACACCTTGTCAGCATTATTTCAAACCTTTACTCTGGGGCAAGCGGTTGGTTATTGGTATCCCAAGAATATGGAAAAGAAAAGAAATCTTCCCACGCTTTAACATTTTTTCTGCATCGTGAAATATTCCTCGAAACGACCGTCCAAATGAGCCCCAGAGGATCCAGTCATCTAAAGCACCATATTATGACAAGACAGCACTACTTCTTTACTAAAAAATACCCCCGTATTTTCTTTTCTAAAAATACTCCAGTGACTATATTTGGCATACTCTCTGCTGGGCTGAGTTTGCACGAGGTATATTTGACCGTAATTTAAATAAGTACCCTCCTATTTATCCATCCACTTCGAACGAATATCTCTAACCTAAACAACGGTTGACTAACTTCCAACTTACCGCGTAGGAATAGAGAGCAACACATTTGGCAACTCCGGGTTCAGCAGCGGTGTCATGTGGCCATGAATCCTGACGTCCGAATTGTGAGGAATCCGGCGGTGGACTTAGAACAGGTTCCTGAATTGTTGTAGCATGACTTCCATCGTCACCCCAGTCAACATTAGTTGGATCGTCCCAAGTGGTTGCCAGGGATTCAAGACGCTTCCTCTCTTGTTCAACTCGAGCTGCAATATATGCACTGGTTAAATCGCTTATGAAACGAGGCTGAGCGTGGAACAATCAGCGCAAATTCTGATCCAAGTCATTAAATTTAACTTACGATTAGTCCAAGAAAATTCGACCTTACCGTCTATGTTGACCTCCTGATGCTCTGGTGAGTCAGGAAGCTGTTGTTGCTGAATTGGCTTCTCCTTGCCACCAACTTTCTCAAACGAAAGCGTTTCATTGGAATCACTGTCATAAAACGCTTCTGACCTGTTCTGTTTTTCCTGCTGCGAAAAAAAATACAGTTCATTTGTACACAAAGATTGTAATATTGACACTAGAAATTGATTAGTGGCTAATGCAGGACATGGACAGGTATTGAAAAGCATTTGACCCTCTTCGTTTGGTCGGATTTTTCGAAGTTGAGCTACCACAACAATGGCAAAAACTACGAAAGCAAGATGATTGCGTAAATGTACAAAACGAGATTTCCGACTGGCTAGTACATTATATTATTTGTAAATTAGCAAGACTTGGTTCAACCTTGGAATTCGGACAAATTAGTTCAATCTGCCCAAGGATTGAAAGTCAGTACGAGCCAGAACCTCTGGGGCGGTTCGTATTCGAATTAACTGGGCAGGTATCTTTACCCAGTCAATATAATTACGAAATGAAGAAAATATTGATTTATAAACGGATTAGGGAGTAGGGAAAAATTTAAGCGGAAGGACAATTCGAATTCCGTATCCGTAAATCATTTGATGCCCTAGAAAGCACTGCTCATTTCCCGTATTTGCGTTTGCAAAATTCTTGTATCGCGATCGGATATCGGATCCATTTATATAATCGGTTTCCTAAGAAAATACTGATCTTAACGTCTGATCTTCAATTGACTTCACCTTCAACCAAATATCAATTCGGCAAAAGTGCAGCGCAATGAAACGAGATAGATTGAACTGAACTTCAATTCAAGAGATACTCCAGTGGCATTAATCGTACAAAGTGGCGGAAGATTGGGCAAGACCCAGACGGAACGGAAGTGTATTAAAATTGGATTGACGTGTGACAAGTACAGGGGCTTACCACTGAAGAACCATCCGTCTTAAGTGAAGCAGAGCTGCCAGATCGCGGAATATCCAAGGCGGGTGAGAGACTCTCCACGTCCTTCATCCATTCTTCCACATTCACGCCGCCATCCTGGAAACACTCGATCACGCTCTCCGCCTTGATCTTCTCTGTCTCAGCCTTCCGAATGTTCTCCTTCACTTCGTCAATCTTGATGTCAAGGTCTGGGCCGTTGGGATCGTCTGGGTCACTCTAAAATGAAATAGGGTCTAGATTAACGTCATGCTACAAGTACCATTAAATTAAATGAGGTATACTTAGCCTTAAGTTGAGCATTTCTCAGGATCAAACATGATGACCCAATGCAGTCAAGAAGTGCAATGCCATTCCAGGAGCGGTTAAATTGAATTCAATATTCTGCCAACCCTGAATTCCATGAACCACAGTGCTGAACATAGACGGGCAACAAATTTTCCCTACTGCCCTACTCCCTACTTTCGTTTCCCAGCCCTACTTCCCTACTTCCCTACTCCGCTGGCCCAGCCCTACTCCATACTTCTCTAATTCAATACTTACCCCTACTGCCCTACTTCCCTGTTTCAATTTTTCTTCCCTACTCCCTACTGTCCTACTTTAATATTTCTTCAATACTCCCCACTGCCCTACTTCCCTACTTCAATTTTTCTTCCCTACTTACCACTTCAATTATTCTTTCCTACTTCAATTTTGCTTCCCTACTCCCTACTGCCCTACTCTTTAGGGCTGTACGGAGAACTAGGGGCCATAGTTTGCCCTATTTTCTAATAGGGTAGGGCAAGTTTTACGTAATTGCCCCCCCCCCCCTACGCCGAATTACTATCCCTACTCCCTACTTCCCTGTTCCGCTGGCTCAACCCTATTCCCTACTTCCCTACTCCGCTGGTTCAACCCTATTCCCTATTTCGGCAGCAGGGCTCTACTGCCTTACTTCCCTACTTCGATCTTTCTTCTCTATTCCCTACTGCCCTACCCTCTAGGGCTGTAAGGTGAAGTAGGGGCCTTATTTTGCCCTAATTCCCTAGTAGGGTAGGACAAGTTGTCCGTCTGTGGTGCTGAATTGACACTCCAAGTGAGTATGTGGGTATCGCGTAATTATAATTTCATGGAATCAGGCAAGGTTCATCCCTTTATATAATAAAAATGCAAAACATTTCGATTATAGAGTGTGTCTCAAAATGATAGGACCAACCGAATTTTTCTGATATCTTTCCTAAGTATTATCTCTGATCGCTCAAGTTTGGATATGTCTTACCTATGTATACTACTTATATTGTATAAAAAGAATTATCAAAAAAAAATGACTGCAAAAGAAATTATGGTTGAAAAGGTAAAAACCACCTGTCTCAAAATGATAGGACCAGTGATGATTTTTTTCAATTTTGTGCTCAGTACATTTCTGAATTGGAAGAAACAACGTCGAATTCAATATGGGAAGGGGAACTGAGTTAACTGAAGCAGAATCATCCATAATTTCGGTTCTAAGACAAGAGGGGTACACGGAACGTGAAATTTCAGCAAGGGTGAACAAGTCAAAAAGTTCCAGGCTCTTAAAATGGCCGTTCGCAGCTCAATCTTGGAAGCATACTGCTTACCATGAGCATATACCTCTCGAACCATGATTCCCCAAAGATTCTCTATTGGATTTAAGTCCGAACTCTTCGATGGCCACTCCATTAAAGTAACGTTTTTATTGGAAAACTATTCTGTTGTGCTTCTAGAAGCGTCGATTGAAGCATTGTCTTGCTGAAAAATCCAATTTTGACCGCGAATTCTTCTTCAATACGGCAGCATATTTCGTTGCAAAAGTTCTTAATACCCTCCTGGGTTAAGTCTGGTCGTAATTTCGGCCAAGGGAGTGACACCCTCCATAACCAAAAGCCCCCCAGAACATGAAGGATCCACCGCCTTTAAAGAATAACACTATGCTAAGGTACCAAGTAGTCATACGATGCTTCTAAGCTAATCTATGTTATCAAATACATGCATAATTTAAATAGGGATCTATTCACCTTGCTGTCTTTGGGAAAAAATCCTTGGTTCCTTTCTCAAGTCATGCCAGTAATGACTGAATCCATCACGACCATCTAGATTCCATTTTTTTTCGTCAGAAAACATTACTTTCCGCCATTCCTTGACCCATGACATGTGAACTTGACCAAATCTAAGCCCCATTTCCTCGTGTAAGGCAGTAA
>JAQFXZ010000730.1:0-16024 GCA_034694025.1 Ceratophysella scotica | reverse complement strand
AAGCTCTGCTTCGTCAACCAATACTATAGAAACAAGAATAAGGATGAAGTCTTATTGGAGATGATGAATTGGACGTGTCACGTGACGTGACTAACTTTTATGTCACTGAAAGAATAACCAAAAATGTAGTGTCCATATTCGTTTAATAACCATGTGTATTTCCTTGTAATAAATAAGGTTAAATAGGATTACACAATGCGTTGAGACATAATACTTAACAAACAAATGGTTTTAATAATAAAATTGACACGCTTTATCTAAATTTCAGCCTATTCGGCAAGTTTCCAGTGTCCATGGTAGGTAATTGTTTCATTCCCTGTTGAGATTTTCTTGGTTTTAATTTTACGCAATTTTACGCAGTGCGTTAAATTATTTTTTCCTGCGTAAAACGCAATTTTACGCAGTTAAAAAACGCAGTTGAACTGCGTAAGGCCAACTCTGCATGCAGGTCTACCATTTTAACTCCTCTTCCTTCACAGATGAGATCTTTCAAGCTCCGGCTCCAGGCTCCGATTATATAAACTCTTCTCTTGATGTCGATTCTCTCAATACATTGAGGGTAAGGAATGTCAAATACTTGTTTTATATGTTACGTGTTCGAAAAAGGCTCTCCTACATCCTAAGAAAACACCGAATGCCGAAAGAACTTTTGATTTCTGTCACCTATCACTTGTTGATGTCGATTCACGTAAGCATGAAACAAACTGCGAAACAGATGAATGCAAGTTGGCGCAGGCGTCGCACTGACTTATGAATACCCTGACGACAACGACAGGAAGTAGGGCGCTGCTGCGGGTGAGGTAATTGCTGAAAAACGATGATAACTGATAGAATTGACACAGTCAGCGGTAGGAATGAATCTATATGAAGGTTTCTTGGTCTTCTCTGTATCCGTCATCCGTCTTGTTCAAGTAGCTGAACGAGGAGCGGTTGTTGTTGGTGACGTGTAACGGTCATCGGTGGTACTAAGATTGACATCAATAAAGGTATACAACAGTCAAGAATACTAATTGTGAATGGATACGTTTTCAATTGACTGGACTTGACTGACACAGGGAAAAAGACATCATGTCGTCACATAATGTCGGATACGCACCATCATCGGAAAGGGTTGACTTTGACCAGGCTCAAGGCGTTGTGGCTTGAGCTTGAGTGAGCTTGAGCTTTGACTGACAGCTGATTTTTGGATAAACCCGGCTTTGTGCAATCGAAATTTGAAATACTTCGTCAGTTAAAGATTGAATTTGTGTTCAGTAATTCAGCGCTATTTCATCTCACATGGGCATGGGCATAAAAATCACGAGTCAAGTCGTGTGATTATAAACAAAGTCACAAGCAAGAAGCATGTGCTAAGTTGTGTGATATGCTTCCAGAATAAGTGGCATTCGTACATGACTGTTAATTGATGACTAATGGAATGGGTGAATCGTTATTGTACGTTTCGTTCGTCCCGGGGGGGTGTGTCACACCTTGACCTGTTGCGACTTACGATACCTACATATTATTGCTAACGATTCATAATCATACGCCGTATATATACTACTGACTCATCTTGATGACCAATTGGAAATCATGCAATAATTGAGCAATGCAACCCACAATTTACTGGTATTTTGTCGAATTTCTATTGCTGTTCAAATCCCGCATGTTACGTAATTCCTACCCGACCGGTTCCAGTGACTGTAACATGTGAAGAATCAAGGAAAATGCTTCTAACATGACCAATAGCAGGTTGTTGACGTTCTTCTGCTCTTTTTTTTTGCGTTGGTTTGGCCCATTGGGTTACGCATCAGAGTTCGGAAGCATGTGACTCTCGCAGGCCGAGAGGAATCACAAGACTCGTTATATCTCCAATCTCCATCAATGCGAAGGTTTGCACTTCATAGCATTAGTTGCTCCTGGGTTTTACAATACACAAAGCGTTGAATGGATTGTCGAGGATATACCCCAGCTGCAGTTGTTTTGGGGATGACAAACATCCGCCAGTCAGTGCTCTACCACAGAAATTCCTCTCAGTTTCACTCATTCATTCAATGGACGCGGAGTTTTGTTAATGTAGGTCTTGGTTTCCAGAATACAGTGACTGTTCCAATAGTTTACAAGTGCTTATTTTGTTCAAAGTTTAGATTTAACGCTTGCCGGACCCAAAACCCGCCCACGGTCAAAGCGCTCTACGAACTTCATCAAGAAATTCCAAAAACAGGAGTCAAGTCAAGTAATTCCAAAAGCATTCTTTTGACCGGTTGATGCTAGACGGGGTATTTCCCCTCAACGCCGACCCCGAAATCCCGCTTCGGAGAGTGACAATGAAACCCTCCTCCGACTTGTATTCAGTATGGACTTTTTTGATAAATTGAAAACAAGTTGGACTTCTCCACTGAGAAACCCGCCACCCAGTTTGGACAAGTCGGATCCTGTCGAAACGTAAGTCAAAAGTAAAATCTAGAAATAAATGCTTACGTATATTGCTCCCACCATAAGTCATGCGTTTAGCATTTATGAGGGTACGAAAGGAACAGGTTTTCCTGGAACAATAAGATATGCATATAAGTATATTGAATTATTCATGTTGGATGGTGGATAGAATACTAAATGCTCTTAACGTAACGTAAAAAGACTTATATTTCGCTATACTTACTAGAAATTAAGGAAAACAGCTGTCATCTCATCATAAAAAAACGGTAAGTATAAGGTATAAGTACTTATTCGAATGTAGTTTGCAGTTGGCATTTATCTCTGGAGATATGTCTCAAATCTGCAGCCGCAGCCCATCATGGCCGGTTGAGGAATTTAAGGAAGTTCTACCAAATAGCCGCGCGATGTGGTAAACATTTCTTGTATTAAATCATCAGCGACCGGTCATTTTTCGAAAATGTGAAGCAATTTGAAACAGTATCTTTCGTCGAGGGCTTAGGTTGTACCTATGTGAAGCGCGTGCCATTTTCCATTCAATTCGGCATTTTTTATGAAAAAATTTTTTGCATTGGGTTTGGAATACTTCATCGTAGTATTCATATTGCATTGACGTCCATTTTGAAGCGCGTTTCGTGAGCAAAATTCAAATATTATATGTATTTTGCTGCAATTGCTCTTGTAATATTCCTACATAATGAAGTCACATTGATATCAGCAATTTGATTTATACAAAGCACTTGAATCAACGTAGCAACAAGTGACCTGCTGAGCTGACGCATAAATGCACGAAGACTTTGTTCTAATTGCTATCATGCAGCTCCAGATTATGAGGCACAATTCCAAGAATTTCGCTACTATTGATAGCGGTGACCGTTCGGTAATACCGTGATACGATAATTGGTTACATACAGTACATTGTATTCATCCACTGCGCTCTGTTCTGTAACCAGATTATGAAGCAAAAAGAAAATATAATTTGAAACATGAAGCTTCAAATCGAAGTTATTCTTAAATTTTGTTAGGAAAAGGACTATTGAATAGGCATGAATTCGAGACGTCCACCGAAAATCCGCAACTGCTCAGCGGAGACAAATTACATGTGTCATTTCTGTGTTATTCTTATCTCTATACTTACACAAACACTCCCTGCACTTTGGCGCTTGCTAAGCTCACTTCTGCTATCTCTGTGCTATTTGTAGCCAATGATGTATCTCCTGCTAATTTGTTACATCTTTTCGAGATGCATAGCGTAGGCTGAGTTCCGGAGTTGACAGATGATCCTAGCCTTCCATATTTCATACTTCGTCTTCAACTTCAAAGCAATGCTCCGGTTTCATTCATTCCAGTAGTCACATGCCATGGCGCCTCGCGACTTATGCCATTAATTAACACTTCCCCTTCTTGTTCCGTTTTCAGATGGACTCTAACCTTACCCACCTTCTCACTCAACAAAATCCGGTTGCTTCTATTCCGAGATTGTGACCGAAGAGGACGGAAATGCCTCTATGACTCCCATCATGTGATTCGAGACAAGAATGGGAAGTTCTCTTATATTCCTACCGGAAGTGGATCTGAAATGAAGAATCTGTCCGAGTACATCTTTGGTTGTGTTCCGCTCACGAGTAATTGTGGAACGAAGAGATTTCATAAATACGAGGGAAAGTATATTTGGAGTCAAGTCTTCAGTCCGAAGAAAAGAAATGGGAGCGATTGCAAAAGTGTCGGGTCCAGTCCTTGCAAACTAAAATTATTAGCATGTGCCGGTAAGTCTATCAAAATTTAGAAGCTTAGTGTAAAGTTCAAGTATTCCATTACGTTTACGTTAGAATATGTGGCTGCTTCTAATGGACAAATGCTATCGCTTCAAGCATAGAACGAATAGCTGTACGAGTGCATAGGCAGACAATTAACACAGGAAAGCATTTCAATTTCAACTCTGTTGTGTTCAGGGTACAAAGTAGAATCTAGATTAATCGTTAGGAGTGGACGTGTCTGTTTAGCCAGCTCATCATATGACTTCACTTGTTTCTCGTCTCGTGACTCGTGATACACACTATTAGTTTAGCTATTAACTACTTTGTACTTTACTCCGTTTCTGGTTGTTAGTTTAATGGGAGGATATGCTGAGTACGTTCTACAGTAGAACGTACTCTAATGATAATGAGGAGACATGAACCTAGGTTAAGTATCTTCTATCTTCTCATGTCTCATTAGCCTTCATAAGCAGGTATAGGGAGATACGTGGTAACAGTCAGGCTCAGCTGAAGTCCTTGCGAATTGGTAATGCGGGTGACCCTGTTCTGCAGTTTATCGTATTTATGCGAGTCACATGAGCTCTTTCTATCATACTATACGTTCTGTTACAATGACGAATTCGGTAGGTAGCGGTTATCATGAGCAATTGGAATTGCCGAGTGCGCTGGCTTTTAAAAAGAATTTAGCACTATGACACTACGTCGCACCTCGTACCCTTGAACTAGTACCCAGACATTGGAATTATAGTTTTGTGATTGCGTAATTGTATTTCTGGCTAGAAAATTGCTTTGTTCAGTGTTGCAAGCGCTTAGTGTAATGTGAAACCGTACCACCCGTTTTTCCGCGTGACTTCTGAATTTTTCTATGTGAAAAATGAACCTGTGACATGCCAGCCTGATTTCCTCATTTTGCAATACTTGAACTTGAAGTGTACAAAGAGGCATATGATTTATCTGCAACTTTTCCTCTTCACAGGTAAACTGACCACCGCATCAAGTCCGAATCACGAGGATCAAGATCAAGTGGATGCTGGTTGCCCAAGTCCAAGTTCAACATTCATGAAGAATACGGGGAATGCAAACTCCTTGCCAAATATAGCATCCGGGAATTCCGCAATGGGCAAATGCCTATCACTCCCTTCCAAACTATATGACTCTAATCAGAAAACCCTCCTTGGCCTTGGAATTATGATCGAGTCCAGTCCAGAAAATAAGGAAACCCTGGGACCATATTTGCTTTCAATTTCAAAATGTTTAGAAGAATGTTCCACCTGGTTCTCCCTAATTGCCTCTCAAGCCTACTGTAGCCCAAACACATTTGTTCAAACTCTGTACGACTTTAGTCTTGAGATCAAGAAGGTTCTTCACTCCAGACTAGTCTCACCACTCGTCTCTTCCATCAACTTAGTTCCAAGCTGGAAAACCCTGCCCACCCTCACTGCTGAGCTCATCCATTTAATCTTACAGTACGATGAGCTCTCGTGTAAGTCGAGTGATAGGACGAAGATTGTACTTGTTGGAAGTTCACGTAGGTCGGGAGAGGTCAAAGGCCTGCTCTATCTCTTCAAGCTCCTTCTGCTCAAGTGTAATACTGAGACGGATGTTGGGATTGATGCCACCACGTTCTGTGACACGCTCCCGTCCACCAAAACCCTAGTCTCTTCAACTCAAGCTCAACTCCCGTCCTTGCCTACACTCTCCTGTTTTGACACGTCCTCCTCTTGTGGTTCCATGTCTATTTCCATGAACTCATCCTCCTCCGTGTCACCTCCAAATGCTCTCATTCAACAAGTCGGTTTTCAAGTTCATCAGCCCAAATTGGAAGAAGAGCGTCTTCAGAAGAGAGAATATGACTCTGGAATCGAACTCGAACTGGACAATTCCAGCAACCTCTCCATTATGTCCATGCGGAGATCCATTAGTCAAAAGTTTGATGGGGACAGAGATAGCGGGAACAGTAGCAGCGGTTGTGGAAGTAGTTCAGATGAGAGAGGACGACGTTCGAGAAGACGCAGCCTTCTTCCTCATCAGTACAGTCATGAATTCGAAGAAGTGAGCTTTCATCTGGGTGACTTGGGGATTGACTCGGACCAGTCCATCAATACATTAGCTTTGAGTGAACCCAACCTGGACAAACTACGAATATACCATGGAGGTCTCTCCCGAATTGAACCTGTGGAGCACAATGCCAAAATTGAGAAGCTTTCCCTAGACCCGATCGAAGTAAAATTGAATTTTGGAACTGAACCAATCGGTTCGTTCCATGGAGCCTCCAGCGCACCAGCAGGTGGTCCCCACCGAAGTATTACTGCCTACTGTCCTTACTGTGATTCTATTGGAATAGTGGACAAGTTCTCTCCGCTCTACTACATTCAGTGGATAAAGGGAGCAGCGGACTTGACTGAAGAGAGTTTTAATTTAATGAAAACTTTCTCCACGTCTCGATTCATTCTTGTGAATTTTGACAAGAGTTATATTCGGACAGTTAATTTTGAGACAGGTCATAGGATGAGTATGAGTGGAAAGAAGAGTCCTATTCCAACGAGCACGAGTAGTCCTAGTACTAGCCTAATGAATAATCTTCTGCACAATCTACACATCCTGTCGAGAGAGTGTCGAGAGACTGAAATAGAGCACTTTCTTCAAATTCAGCTCGAATTTATCAAGAAAATTGCTTATGACTTTGGGAAGAGTTGGACAAACCCTTCTGTTGATGAAGATATTGTGAAGAAAAAATATTCGTACTTGAATTTGAGTGAGCAAGATTTTGCGCTAATTGAGTCTTTAGCCAAAATGAGATTTCCTAGCCTCGAGTAATTCTGTTGTTTTTACATTTCAAGTTTTATACATTATACAGATTATACTATTCTCGATACAGAAGTGGATCCATTTCAAAATCCACATAAAACAAATCTTGTCTTCATATTTTTTTGAACTGGAACATAATAAAAAAGCAATGTGATACGAAAGAGTTGACTCTGGCGCATTTTGAACAGCTCAAATTATTTGCATTTAAAATTGAATTACGTTCGCCAGAAGCGCCATTTTAAAGAGAACATTCAAGCTCCTTTTATTTGTATTACGACAAAACATGACAATCTTTTTTCTGCCTGGATGATCTCATAAACTAATACAGCATTTTTTCTTAAAAATCGTAGTGCTTTATAATTTATTAGGTTACCTACCTTACACTTATCTAAAGATGCTCGTTATTTCATTTAAACTATTTTAAATCCTGATTTTCCGCATCCTCAAGTGTTTTTAATTCTTTTTTTTTGAGTATCACTTAAGTAAGGTGAATAAATGAAGACACGAGACTTAGAGTTTTGGTGGTCACACAAAAAACACTGGTATATAATGTAATTTAAGTAATAGCAGTACCATTGTATTTCTGTTTGACGTAATATCCGTTAATTATACATACACAGAAGGAGCCGTTGTTGTTTTACTGGATCACGAGAATTTAGCACGCTGAGCCGAATTTGGAATTTAGAATCAGAAAGGAGTAAATGAATGATAGTAATTGGTAAATTATGTGTAGTAGACGAAATTGTCGTTTCATTCCTTAAGACCTGGGTTGATGTTCACATTGCATACTTCCTAGTCCATTCTCTTGCCAGCTCGTTGTACTTGTCCCGATCCGTCTTGTATATCCGTGCTATTTCTGGAACCAATGGGTCATCTGGATTTGGGTCGCACAGTAGTGAACAAATCGAGAGCAGGACTAGAAATTACAAGTCAGTACAAATTAGAATTCGTAATTTTTTCAAATTCAAAATGACCCATACACTCGGCACGTGTGTGTCTTAGTCCAGTAGTGATCTTTTTCGGTATTCACCTAAGCCAATATTCGCCTTTGTAGCGTTCGTCTGGTGGGCGAATAGTGACCATTGGAGATAATTCGCTGATTTGGAGAAGATTCGCCTAATATTTGCCAATTTGGGGAATATTCGTCAAATACTCACCTAATATTTGCCAAATTCGGGAATATTCGTCAAATACTTGCCTAATATTTGCCAGTGTCGGGAATATTCGTCATATATTTGCCTAATATTTGACAATTTGGGGAATATTCATCAAATACTGTAAGTACTCGCATAACATTTGCTAATTTGGGGAATATTCGCTAAATACTGCATAATATTTGCCAATTTGGGGAATATTCGCTAAATATTAGCCGAACATTTACTAATTTGGGTAATATTCGTCAAAGACTCGCATAATAACATTTCCTTATTTGGGGAATACCTATTCGCCAAATATTCGCCTAACATTTTCTAATTTGGGGAATATTCGTCAAATACTCGCCTATTATTTGGCAATGTCGGGAATATTCGTCAAATGTTCGCCTAATATTTGCCAATTTGGGGAACATTCGTCGATTCTATTTTCTCGACTACGAATTTTGTAGGGCAAATATTAGGCTAATATTTGGCGTATATTTTCGCTTTTGCCCTTGAATTTCAGCAACTTCTCAGCTAATATTCGCGGCATCACTAGTCTTCAGCGCTATTTACCTTCCAATCGAAATGCTGAGTATCGGACCAGTACCGGACCAATTAATGGACCGAACCGAACCGAAAGGCAAATCGTGTTTGATGAACAACTGCATCCATTTTTCTTAATTGCGTTTTAGTTTAACGCACTTGCATTATGAGCATTTCATAAATTATAACATAACATCATGTGATTGTTAGGTCAGGGTATTTGCTGTTGCCTGAGCTTATCAGTAGACTGTAGACTACTGATTACTCGAATTATTTCATAATGATAAACGGCCAAAGCCCAATACCGTAGCATTCCTCAGACTCATTTGAACAAAAATACGCCTCTAATGTTGCTTCATTGTACGTACATAAAAGCCAGCCTCAGCCTTGCTATATATGCGCCAAGCCATGCGTCATCATCCGAATTATCACCCACGAAATATCAAGTTCAACATACACTTGGCAGCACGAAGCATGTTGATAAAATACTTCAATCGCCGGGTATCGGGTACCGTAATGTCGAAAAAATACCCTTACCGCTTTTTTTGTCAACTGTGAGTCTTAAGCCTAGACTTTATTGACGTTTATTAGGCTGCTCAAGTAAATCCGATAGTCTGTTACTGTATTACGCCTTGTGCAAACTATGAACTCTCAATCAGGATACAAATACATCAGAAGGAAGGTATTCTATCTCCCCTAAATTCACTAGAGCTTAAAACTGGCACAAACTCAGCCGAGCGTTGAACGAACTCAAAACGAGTCTTGAGTTTGGACTTCTTGGGTGACAGCCAATAATTGAGTTTGCAATTGCACTCCTTTGTCAAAAAATACCTTCTTGGCGAGATAGCAGCGGTCGCAATCTGCAATTATCGATCAATTTGTTTGCATTATACCTTTGGATATAGTAAGAGCGGGCGACCACTGTGAGCGTAGAATGTCGAGACAAATGGATCCATTCGAATTGATGTTTGGATGATAGATCCGTGTAGTAAATGACACTTTGGGCGGTTTAAATGGGTAGTCCGTCGGAAAGTGAATCGACAAGAAGAATACGCCGCCTTGATAGGGACTGTCCGGCTAAAACAATAAAATATTTTATCACTGCATAGCATATACGTCTCAGCTATTTCTATTCTATTTATAGACTAATTTGCAATAACCATAACCAGTAACAGTAGTATGCGTCTAGAAATGTAGTTCTACATAATTTACTTCGCCTGATGAGATGCCTGCCTAGTGGAAACAATGAACGCACCAATACCAATATCAAGTCTGCTTCAAACACAAACATCTAGAAGAACCCGAGGTCGCAACTAAAACCAATGCAATGCTAACTGCATGCTTTTCCATGCAGTAAATCTGAGTTGCGTCTCTTCGTTTACATTGCGGGCCCTGGTCTGAGTCTGAGCAAATCAAAATCAGCATTATGTGTCACGTCGCTGGAGACGAGACATCAGTTGTAATGCAACCATCAGTTCCCACCTGTCTGGCTTGATGTATGCTACCTACTATTCTATTTCCATGCAAAAAATGTTCCAGAAGGAAGTGGCTTACAATCATCCACTCTCAGCCTCAACCTCAGCTCATAGCTCAAATCGCATCAACATCATAGAGCATACAGCATCACAAATCACAACCACAACAACCCTGATGGATGATGCCTCTAACGTCTACCCATCACATGTATCAGGACTCAACTCACGACGTCATGCAATGGATTTGGTGATACGATACGATATGCAATGAATACTAATTACACGCGGTGGAATAACACCGGACATGGATAATGGTAATGGTTCATTTCATTTCCGACGCTGACGCTATTCGTCATCTTAATAGCTGGCCTGGCAGTAACGTAAGGTAAAAAACCATTACAATTGGTAACAGGACGTGGAAGTAATTAATGGAAAGTTCGAATTAGGATCGATATTCAGAGTATCACTGTTGTGCTGTTGAGAATTGGGAATGAATTCACGTGAAGCACTTATAGGCCAGGCCATTTCGCCTCGTCTCGACATGCATTATGGAATTGATTAATATATGGAATACGTTGAGGCGCATTTTGCATTTACAAATATCAACGATTTGCTTGGAAGAATGAATCGAAGAACCCAATGCCAATGTCGTGCGAGCGAACATAAACATAAAATTAATGGGAGTCATTATAAAACTTGTCCCTCCTGATGCAAAGCATGGACTCACTCAACGCACACGTTTAAAGCCTATACAAGATTCATAAATTCTACCGTAGGTCGAACGCATTACCTGTGCTGTGCTTCTTCATCATATCTCAATCTGTGCATTAGACGACCAGCCTCTGGTCTCACAGCCTTATCTTACTACAATGGAATTGTAATTACGTAACGACAAATTCCTACTCATACACCATACACCAGTTTAGCTAGTGTATGATGTATGACTATGACGTCGTAGTAATCATGTTGATATAATTAGGACTCGAGACCTCCAAATCCTTCCAAACGGTTGCACCTGCATCTGACTCGTGCAAATTATGACTGACTGTTTCTGCTGACGACTATTTCCGACGAACTACGAAGTGTGAAACGTAAAGCCCATCTTCATCAGTCTTTGAATTTCATTATAACAAGGAACCAGTAATAAGATAGGAAGCTAGCGAAAATCAAAACGCGTTCATTTGCAGAGAAGATCTTCACTTAATGAAATTCATTTCATTGAACCACACAAGCTCAATGCCAATGTCAATATCACACAACACGGAATTCCGATGGTGTATACCTATACTATTAGATTTTTACCAACAGCTCCCTAATTCATTGCCAGAGGAAAGTGAAGACGTGACGTATGCAAGATCTACATACATAGGGTGACATAAGAGATAAGTGAATAACATACCGGTCCCATGATTGTGGCTTGCCAATGGAAAACTGAAATAGAAAATAAACAAACCATATACGAGGATCTTACTCAAACTGATAGTATATATCCGAATCCGAATGCATTCAAGTTAGTATAGAAAACGTAGAGCTTTCTCAGCCCTCAATCATTGCTCTGAATGATTCAGGGGGCCAATTTCTTAAATCATTGTTGAATATTACTAAACAACTTAGAGAGCAAGGAATAGAATCATCAATGAAAGCTTACTACGACGATGGTCTTATTAATATCAGAAAGTGTAAGGATTCATACCCATTCAAGCTTCAAGAATTGATTTTAACTTACGGTCATCGCCTACGGGTCCAGCTGAGCACTGAGCGGGAGGGTCACGACCCAAGTCTTGCAGCTCCTGGTAGAGTACCAACATAATAACAATAATATTTTATTACCCTCCTGCTCACAAATATTTAGTACCAGTAGTCGCGTCTGGTGCACCGTGCATCGGACTATCAATCACTATCTGGACAGGTAAACATTCTATTACAGCATAACTTGAACTTAGAACACAACACTTCTATGCATGCCATTTTGATTGGATTGGAGTAGTGTTGTAAATCCAAAATGTCCTGGTCTTGCCACATCTTTCTTTCAGCACATGTTACGCTTGATATCAATTGCTTTGTTGCGGTTGCATTAAAGAATTCGCAAAACTAGCGCCAAGGGATAGTGCTGTTCTCTGGGTTCTTTGAGCCTATGACCACTAGGAGATATTGCAAATCCTATTGCGGAATTCCTTTCCTTAGCCAACCAAAACAAAAAGCTACATCCCCTCACCTTGACACTGCTACTGCTGTGCCTAAGCCGGCGGCCTGTGCCCAAACTAGAACGGTTAACTACGGTATATGTACATTGTACGTATTTAACGAACAGGACATCAAACTCAATTCTCGGTTGAAGAAAACCAAGAAGCGCGGCCGGTATCCTCCCGTGCAAATTGATATGCTGTCTTCCCGTGGTTCTTGGTCGATTCGGCATAACCAAACCTAACCTAACATAAAGTATAACTACCAAGGGAGGATATCATCGGAGGATACCGGCCGCGCTTCTTGGTTTACTCCAACCTTTGTTCTTACACAATACCAAAAGAAATAACATTGTTTAGCAAAGGCAGACAAAAGTGGCGTCCGATTGTGGCCAATAGAAGGTGAAAGACATTCCTTTGTATTGTGTAAAGCGTTTTGTAAGCTTTATGTTCGATTAATGTACTTAACACAAAACAAAAACATATGCGAGCAAAATACGACAGCAGAACGTCCTTGCGTTATCGTATAAGGACGTATGCTCAGCTGATATCTGATAGATGACTCATCACTAATGAATGGGGAGATATTTGGTTGATTACTAACTTTCTGCGCTAATGATGTACGAGTTTCTCACTTCCTGTGCAACTGACAGATAGTTGGCGAAGGTATCGTTAAAAAACCAAAAAACTGTGAAACCCAACAACGCCCTCTTTCTATTTCGTATGCTTTCAACTTCTTACTTCCGAGCACTAGAAAATCAATACAAACAAGCAGGAAGCTCAGTAAACAAAGAGCTTTGCGCGTTTCCTTTGTCCGCCTGGCGTTGCTTTGACCTTGTACCTGGAACATAACATAGTTCACGGGGGGTCAACTACGGGGAGGAGGGGCCAACACTGACACACACTACGACGTACATTTTAAACCCCATCCCATTTCTGATCCTCCCTTCCCCCCGGCGCTGCGAGCCGCGTCCTTCAACACTTTTTAAATCATGAATAATTGAGTATTGATGTTACTTACTTTATTGATTCGTTTCAAAGCCATACTGGGATTGTTCTATATCGTATTCTGGGTGTTTGTAGTAGACTCGATTTCGAGTTGACTGGCAACTGGCACTAGAGCTTCTGAATTCGGGGTCTCTCGCAAAGTGCCTGACCCGTTGGACTGCTCGCTCTGCGTTCTGTCGGGAAGGTGACTGGATGTTGTGCTGGTCTAGGTCCTAAGGTGACAATCCGTTCCTATGTCCTCTTCTGAATTTCAATTTGGATTCGTGACCAAAATGGAGTGATGCTTTTTCTTTCTCCTTCCTCTCCACCTATATAAAGGCAAAAGTGGACGAGTAGTCAACGAGTGAGACGACGGAGACTGAACCCAGAGCCGAGAGCCGCAAAGCTTCCCAGCACACACAGAAGGTAGGCAGGCAAGCAGGCAGGATGAGACGTTGAAATCATGAAAAAAATAACCAAAGCGGAGGAATACGCCAGGGCTCACTGAATCACGTGTGCCTGACGTAACCCCGACCGCCACGTACAATTTGAGCCTCGACTACGTCATCTCAGCTGAGCCTCACCTTGGCCAGCTTGTCTACTTACCACATTTCCTAGCACATCAATCGTCACGAATTTCCATATGCGTACTACAGAGGATTCGGCAAGTTCACTTGGCCTGGGCCATATGATGTCATACCGTGTCTGATCACGATGACGGGCATTAGACCTCTCACAAAGACGGAAGTGAATACGAAGGACTTTATGTTAATTTCAAGTTCGGAGGTCAAACTTTAATACAGGGCATATTGAAGAATACAAAGTGTACGGGAAGGACGGTGGAAGTGTTAGGAGATCATTCTGGTAAGAAAGAGCTTTGAAGCTGTGGACTCGCTGAGACGGATCTGGGATTAGATGGGAATGGCCTTTGTTTTCGCGCAGGACAAAGGCGACATTGGGCTAGAGAATAGACACGAAATACGAATAAATTACAACGACACTGCAACGTTCGATATTATGAAACGAATATAATCCGAATTAAGTCACACACACAAAAACCACAAAGGACTTGTTTCTCATTGAGATAAGAGTTAACCGAACTCGGGTTGCTCTTTGGCTTTAATTAGTTACCGATAGTAATATCAAGGCTGTGCTTTTTAGAGCCATATGTGGAGTTTTATTTGTGCTTTATTGAAATTATGAAAAAAACTTCATGAAATCCCAGAACTGGACCTTTGGAATCGAGCTTGCAGAATATCAAGCTAACAACGTCCGTTGTAAGATGTATGCAAGTTTTGCATAGCTCATACATAAGATTAGAACACTCACGGATTAGGAAATGGATTTAGTTCGATTCCTCGCACGAAAAGATCCCAGATTCGAATCCTGCTGGTGGCCAAACTTCTTTTAAAAAGTCTTTCTTCTTTTAACTTCGTTCAAACTGCTTTTTTAAAACTCCTTTTCCTTACAATATGACATAAAGACATACTTTCCGTTCTGTATGAAATTAATTACTTAATTTTCAACGTGAGACGTGACTAAACTGAATGCATTGCTAACTATACTCGCATTTCCTCTCAAGAATAGTGTAAATTCTCCTAGATATTGTATACATGCATACTCCGGCCGGGAAGAACTTTCCATAGATATGCTAATTTGTAAGGTAAATACAAATTCGCATCTCTGGAATTTTCCTACCAGTTGACTCATCAGCGGAAACTGTTTAAACGCCAGTTGAATCAAAATACTTCCGGAATGTTTTTGAGTTACGTGTTTTCTTTTAAACTAAAGGGGTTAGACAAAAGGACAAAATTCGAATACTGCAAGCGAAGAAGACCCTGAAAGGAAACAAGGAGTTCCAGTCGATCTACATCAACGCTGAACTGACGCAACTGGAGAGGGCCAGGGAAGCTAAACTCAGGGAAACCGGGAAAACGTGGAAAGAAATCAACAAGGACATCAAATTTTTCATCCGGGCTGGTCGACTCGTGGTTTTAAAAGGAGAAGTAAAGAAGGTGTACGGCATCAACGAAGAAGGAGACGTGCAGGAGGTTTAAGGCGACAACAAACAAACAAAGATAAGTTGAAAATTTTAGCATAAGACTTAGAGTAAATTAGCTTAAGTAAGGCTAGGGTAGAGATGGGCAACATATTGTACTGGAATATCGGTGGGCATAGTCATCTCAGTAGCATAGCCTTAGAGGAATGGGAATTCATATCAAATCATCATAATCATGGAACTACAACGTCTTACAGTATCATGAGGATGTCAATAAATTCATACAATCAGGAAGCAACGACTATGGAAAATTCCTAACAGATCAAAATGTACCAACAGAACAATTCTATATGAAATCCAAGCTAACGCTCAACCTTAAAAGAATTCTTGCAGAAGCAAGGACAAATAGCGCACTGTTGAGGGTTAGAAATCGATCATGTGTGCTGAAACCACAGCAAGAATGCACATTCTGCAATCTTCATCAACCTGATACATTTTTCCATAAGTATGTCAATGCAAGATCCTGAGCATAACAGCAGTACTTAAGAATGTACGACGAACGCACAACCAGGGCTGCAGCCGTCAGCAATTTTAACATTGGCTCCACATTCAGAATCAAGATCAAGCGGAAGAAGTAGCAAGGAATCTCGAAGCAAGCATTTTTCAGAAGAATAATATTGGAAGAAGACGAGTTACGGACAAGCCTTTCCCTCACTCCTCTCCC
>JAQFXZ010000729.1:0-16033 GCA_034694025.1 Ceratophysella scotica | reverse complement strand
TTAGGAGAAGTGAGGCGAAAACTAACACAGTTACGGCTATGCGTGCGTCTATAGTGCACGTGAGCCGCATGCTATACTGAGACGAGTCTCCTCTATATTTTGGATTACTCCATAAATGCTTAATTTAAATACTTTATTTTTTTTTATTTTGAACAAATTAAAGATATTTCGCAAATACCAGACCATTTACTTTGCCTATCTATGAAATTACGCGGTTTGGTAGACTGCGGCACCGTAAGCGCCAAACGCGTTGTTATTTTAGTGTTTCGAGCGTTGTGGGTTTTGGTGTAACGCTTATTCTTTGTTGCGGGACAGGTATGCTTATGCTTACACGCTGCGCACACGCTACGCTACACTGTACGTTGTTCCATTTCATTGTGCTGCAGTGATCTAGTATGATTGATCGACTGGGTATAGGACGGGCTAATCTGCCGAATCTAAACTAAATCCCAAACCCGTGTTTCAATTTTCAATCCATCATAATCATAATAAGGAAGTCTGAATTGGGATTCCGTGGCACGGAGAAAACACTAGGCTAGGAGAACTCCTTTGGATACTAAGCTAAGACGTAGCCGAGCTATAATGAACTTGGAAGGTACACAAGGGAACCAGACGAGAAACGACATAACGGAATAAGGAACCAAGAACCAACGAGTAGCAAGATAAAATGTGTAACATCACACCTGAATCTGTAATAAGAATAGAAAAAAAATATGCCTAATGAAATGCACGACATGAAGCTTCTTTCTGAATGCACTCGTGCATCTTCCATCTTGCATCGCTGAAGAATTAGGTGCACAGCACACGAAGAAGCTCAATATGTGGCCTCAGTTTTTTGAATGATACGGGTTGACGTAGACTATCACAATCACAAATCATCACTTGACTTTTCAGTAAACTAAAACTCAGACAAATTTTTGGGACGACAAACAAACTAGAATTGTTTTTTTTTTTTTTAGAAAAATAGTACTTATCATATTTTAAGAGGTTTACCCAAGGGTTTTCGATTAGCTCAAAATATGACAAGGTTTCACACATTCTTTAGTTAACTTAAAATATTGACCGCTTTCGTGACCAGCAGCATTGTATGTGCATAAACTTGTACGGCTCACACGTGCACCCGATTGTGCAATACAGGATTGCATTGCATTTTGCAATGTTCTGTCCGTATCCGTAGAGGTAACGCATTCAAAAATCTCGAATTTTTAACTCGACGTACCAAGTGAACCTCGAGAATACGGCATGCGGCTATTAAAACTAATTCGTTTCTCTATTAATAATTATGCAGATTTAAGCCAGAAAAGAGTCAAAGACGCCCAGTTCAGAAGATGAAGTGGAACCAGTCCCGTTGGTCACGCTCCCTGGCCGGTGACCTCTTTTCATGCAGTACGCATTCAGCTGGGGCTACGGGCCTGGGACTTAACGGAAGTTTGACCAATTTCCAGATGCCCAATCCAACGGCCGGCTATCCCAACAATTTTTCACCAATTCCATTTCATAATCTGCCTTTGGAATCCGAGTCCAGGGTGTCTTCTATGAATATTGCAGATGTGAGCCCCAGGATTGCAGTGAAAAAGGTATGTAAACATTTTAGCATTTATATTTGTCTGAAATTAGATATTTTCAATTCAAAATCGCACATCGGGCAAAAAATGGGTTAAAAACACAAGAGAGGCTTCATGGCAGCAATAAATGAAAATTGGTCATTGGCGCCTGCTAGCAACGCGCAAATTATGTAAGAAACCCAGAATTACTTCCTAGAAGAAGCCTTTTGTAATAGTAAAACCTCTTAATGTACGAAATAGAGTCAGCGTTAGTCTCGCCAACTGCATTCAAATTCCAAGGCAGCCTCTGCTGCAAATCAGATACGAAATACGAAGCCGGCATGAGGCTATGCAAGGACCTCAGCATGGATGATGCTTTCCTCTCAATTTCTCTGTTTTCAATTTATTCCTATTCTTTGGCCTCTGTTTTGTCAAAATCAAAAGGAGTTAATGATGGAATGGCTTGAGTGACTGACTTCAGTTCAAACGTCTTGCATTGACGTTCCGTTTCCACATCCACATCCAACTATTCGTATATGAGAAAGTACGCAAAGGACATTGGCCCATAATCTACAATTAAATCCTTGTGGCTAGCCTGGAATAATAGTTTAAAAATCGGGCAAGTTAACTAAGATAACGGCGATAACTTGCCGTATTTCTACTTTACTTGCTAAAATCAGGCTTACCACATTTCTAACATAAGCAAATTTTCCGCCCGTTGCGTTGGGTCACAGTCACCAGGGGGAACTAAGGTGGATGCGCTTTCATTTAAGTCTGCTCAGCTCTCAGCTCAATTTCAAATGAAGTGTAAATTGAAAGGAGTCAAATCGACGGGGAATGCTTACAAGCTCGTTTCATTGCAAAACCATTGATGCCAGTTCGTTTGAGAAGAAGAAACAATTATCACACATTTTCATTTCGATAGAATGTTGAAGCCTTTCTGTTTCGCAGATGAATACATTGCTGTCGTAGTGTTAAGTGAAAGGTAAATGCTATATTAAACAGCTGAGAAAACTTCCCGATTTTTATGCATTCCAATGAAATCATTTGAAATTTAAAATAAAAATTGATCTAGAAGTTTAAGATTTAAACACTTAAAATATATAAAATACGCACAAGCGTACCTCCATTTTTTTGACAAAATTCTCAAATACATGTTGTAATAGCTTTTTGCACATCTAGCTCTAGCTATGCCAATTTAGTCTCCATAAAATTCACTAGACACATTCAATTTTGATACACAATTAAATGCGGGATCTCATGTACGCTTAAGCATCCAATCCTGCAAAAACGATGGTTACATGCCTACGCATTATATCTACACACGTTTCTAAAACGGGAGAAAGTTGACAAGTTGCGTGTTACACGTGTCATGCGTCATGTGTCATGCTAGCTGCTAATGTTTAAAACTCAACGCCAAATTAACATAACGTATTCAGAATTGTCGATGAGCCCAATTTACCGATACCATGTCAATTACGTTAGGTAAGAAGATTAACACATACGGGAAGAAACTAAATAATAGATCTTCCAATATTTGTAGCGTGCCATATGCCCGGAGATAGCTTTAGTCACGAAGTTCACATGTAGTCGAAGGATTCGGTCATTCCGCATCGAACTGTGAAGTTCATTTATGGGGAAACGTGTGTATAATCAAAGAGGAAACTAATTTGATTCGAGGCGGAGACTGTTTCAATTATGAGTCTGATTATACGAATTTTTACAGGTGTTACTCTTGTATGAGCACGCACAGTACCGAGAGGCAGCCGGCTTCATCCAACGACTCAGTGTGGGAACCTTTCGGATTATCCTCAGGGAACTTCCGCTGGATATTTTCGTGGAGGCAATGCCCCACTCTGTACCTATTATGGAGGCATTGTATACAAAGGTAAATATGGGAAGCCCAAAAATCGCTATTTGTTTAAGTCTTAAGGAAAATCTGTGATTTTGAAGCTGTAAGCGCTGAGATCGAATGTTTTTGCATGCTGCATGGACCGGGTTACACATTTGACCTTGAGTTCAGGTTGTCCTTGAGTTGCGCTCGTCTATGGTTTTGAACATAGATTGGCAAGATCACCAGAAAATGATCTTGAAGATCAATGATCATAAAGGAAAAATTTAAGCTCAGAAGATCACAAGATCAAGATCAAGCAAAATCAAAAAAAATTCAAGATCAGGATCATTTTACAGCTGAAGAGCGCGATCTTAAGATCATGTGATCTTCAAACTCGTGATCTTTAACTCTTTTATGGCGGAAAGATCATAAATCAAATTGGTCATCTAAAATCAAGATCAGACTATTATTTCAAGATCAAGATCTTACAGCCGAAGATCGCGATTTTAAAATCAGTGATCTTCAAGATCGAGTGATCTTGGCCATCTATTGTTTTGAACCAATGCGCGTTGAGATTAAAGGCTTGGGCATGCTTTCCTCTTGGATCAGGTCAACCCAGTTGACCTTGAGTTACTCTAATACAGCATTTCAAAGATGGCGCTCTGAGCCACACAAGTTTCAGGTGACTCTTCGTACGAATTTATTTTTAACCCAGAATTTGAATTCAAGTAAAACCTGAAGTAAATCTAATTTTTTATCTGCAATGTATTTAATTTAATTTTAACAATTTAACAAGAACTTACAGTAAAATGTCACATTTTAACCGATTTTTGAAAAAGCTTGGTCAAGCTTGTTGAAATTCGCCCAAGGTCAAATCAGTACATTAATTATTCAGATTTGAGCCGAAAATTGATAATTAAAAATTTTAGACCCGATGTTTTTGCGTTTGCGACAAAATTGAAGGCCAATATCAACATTTTCAATTACATTTTTAATTTGGTGCGATATGAAAAAATTTTCTGTGAATTTTGACTATATTTTCAAATCTACAAAATCTGAAATGTAAAATCATGGAAGAGCTTTAATAATTTTACGGAAATGATAAAGGCGACTAGGAACCTTGGAATAAGTAAAATAATTGTAAAATACGCAAATCTTAAACACTCGGGATTTATCTTTGCTTAATTTTCCAGGTTTTCACATCGGATGGTCCCAATGTGAGTTTGAAGGCTCTGAAGCCTGAAGCCGTCATTATGCATATGGTCAAGTTCTTCTCTAGAGAAGAAATGCTTCGTGAGGTAAGTTAATGACTGAGACGGAACATCTCTGTCTATCTCATCATTCAATTTGCACATGCTTTTGGATAATATCTATCAGGAAATTTGCATGTCAGTCAATACGTACATATGTGAAGCAGCATTGGTTTAAATGTAGCAGAACAGCCCGTGTTGGAATTTTCGATTTTTTGTATTATTTAAATCTGGCATTTATTTTCGCCCAAATAGTGAAAATTGCATTCACACATTTTTGAAGATGCTGCTGATTTCATACAATTTTCCCTGTTTAGCCATGAGAGTATAATTGCATAGTTTGGTTCTGCGGCCTGACAAAAGGTTTGACATGGTGGGAGTGGAGTGGGATGTGCGTGCAGGTTGGAAGATTGGAGACAAAAAGACGGCAGAGATGAAGTCAGTTAAAATCTTGAGTACAAAAGCCGGGCTGGGTCTTTTGGTTTCGGAAGACGAAGACTGACTGATTATGACACATGAAGACTTTACTGTAATTCTTCCTTCTTTTATGCGTCCGTTGAGACTGACACATGTTCAGGGTGCATTGGCCATCCCAACTCCAATCATCATCCGTCTCCTTCACAATCTTCACCATATCATTCTTTCATGAAACTTAGCCAGCAGCCGTATCTAAAGTACTTTCAGTCCACAGAAACAATTTGTCAAACTTGCAATTTCTAGAAAAATCACATAAAATTGAATACAATTGAATTATGCATGAAATGAATAGCTAGTATTACTGTAGTTGAAAGTGAATTGAATGGAAACTAAAATCTGCATAACTGGTTGTATTGTACCCTTATTGAAAAAAGACAATTCAGTTTTTTGCTAAAATTCAAATTCGACAAGGTTGAGTCACCGTTTTACATAAGAAGTGTTATTTCAAGTGATTTTGGCGTTTTATTCAGTAGATCCCGGGCTTGATTGATTAACACGTGCTGGCGACAGTGAACAACGATCTAAATGGGCAAAATACATGGTCTGGTCATTTTAAAAATAAATAGTCAAATATTTTTAAAATACTACGTGTAATTTTAAGAACCGGCAAAATTCATATTTCAAAATATAAATTACAAATATTCAAATTCGTTTGAGTAATATAGAATTAATCAAAATAGAGACTTGTTGAAGAAAAACTTATTTTTATAGAGATGAAATTTGAAGTAGTCGAGCAGTTTCCGCTGAAAACGTTCAAAATTAGGAACAATTTCGCCATTTCGAGTCGAAACTATTTCCAAAGCCGACTGCAATGCTTTATGCTTTTTAAATGAATGCTTAAATTAAAATATTCCGAAATGTATTGTCAATTATAACCCGAAAATACAAATTACAAAATTCTTTGGAAGCAAAAACCTCAAAAATACCAATTTCAAAATACTTTGAGAGCAAAAACCTTAAAAATACCAATTTCAAAATACTTTGAGAGCAAAAACTTTAAAAATACCAATTTCAAAATACTTTGAGATCAAAAGTCTTAAAATACCGATTAGAAAAATGCTTTGGGAACTTTTCCAAATACCGACGACAAAATACTTTGGAAGCTAAATCTTTGTAATAGTACCTTGACCGATTTGAAGCGCATCTATTGAATTTGACATTTCGATTTACGATTGGTACGTGTCACTGAGCAGATTTGCACCTATTAAAATCTTGATGATGTAATTTGGATTTGGTTGGATTAGCAGTTTAAATATAGGCATTTCCTTCTTCCCGTTGATCGTAAATTACTGTTTTACAACGACTGGCTGGTCTGGTCCTCCTAACCCATGGATCGTTCGCATTTCTTAACTGAACGCAGCTGGCAAGAATGCCGATGCCGATCCAAACAAAACCAAAAGACGGCCTACAGCCGATTTTAAAAGAATTTCCTATTCAAGCCCAGGATCCCCCTCGATGCAGACGATAACTGTCAACTATTTATTAATTTAAATTATACTGCTCGGTTCTTAGCCTCATCTCACTCACAATACACTTTGAATCCCATATTCCTGGTACAAGGCGGATTCAAAATACGTAAATAAGCCTTCGTTACTCGGTTAAGTTCTGAGGGGCATTGGAACGGGATTCACTTCTGCACTCTGTGTGTGTGTCATGGCATTATACAGGCTACTTCGTACTGCTTTGTTGTATCAGTTTTGTCAAGTAATTCCACAATGTACAAGTAATTAATTGGGGTTTCATTGTTACAGGAGGAACGTAATTGAGAAATTAGAGTTGAATAGGGTACAGGGCTAGTAGGACAATGCCATGATGAAAATGTATTTTCAGCGTTAGGTGGGTTAATGATCTACTGTGCAGTGTACGTACTTCCGGCTAAAAATCTTCAATTTTTTTTATATATTTTGTAAAATTAGTTGTTTCTAGAATGCTTAATTATGTTTTTGTCTGATGTCATTCTGAAATTACATACAAAGTGAGTGAGTTCAGTAGAATTCGCCATTGACCTTAGCTTACAGTGCATATGTTGCCGACATGGCATAACCCGAAAATGACAAAAATTCTGGGCAATGGCTGGTTTGAAGTATCCACAAGCCGAAATAATTTCTATTAATATAAGAATCAGGTTCTGCCTTGCGGAAAACGAAATATCGCGATTCGCGATGTGACCAAATAAGGCTTTGTGTTCTTTCTGGTGACCTCATATTATTACAGATATACTCAAATCATCATCCACTTCTGAATTAAAATCATTATACTAATACGATATCAACAAAAAAGACTTGCCATATTTGAGATGCCGCTTAACGTGACTTTTAAGGCAGCAAACATGTGATAAGTGCCTGAAATTAACCCTTTACACGAGAGAAACGACATTTCGGCCTTGGACTGTTCGTAGCAACAACAAAAGGCACAATTTTATGTTTAAAAAACTCTAAACTCTCTAACAAGCGAGGAATTAGTCTTTTCCTAATTTTCCTCGAAATTGTCGGTTATAATATTGATTTTTTATTGATTTCCAAAAGTTTATCAGCGAACTAATTTTTTTTACAATGGTGAGACATCGTTTCCGTCCTATTGTCTTAAAAATATCATCATCCCTGGCTGCTAAAACATCACCCGCTTGCTAATTTACAAATCTTCGCAAAAATGGCATTTGCTAAAAAAAAGATACAAAAACACGTTTCAAAACATCGTTAATATTTTTTTAAATTCTAGAGCCGTAAAGTGAAAGACACGCTGGGACCCTTTACTTCCGGCTGTAAGAAAATCCTTCAGGTAATCGTAGTGGCGGATCCCAAAATCACGAAATTGTTGCAACAACGTCGAAAGGCCCTTGACAAGGCAGTGGAGGGCATGGGTCAGCATGGACTTGTGGGCACGACGGACGAGTCCCTCCTTCCACTTCATGATGCACTCAAATTGGAATTCCGCCGTGTGGTAGATGCCTACAAAGGGGCTTTACAGAGACTGGAGGACTTGTCACTTTCAAATAAGAATCATCCAAAAACTGTAGCTCATGGACCAGCTCCAATTCAGGCCTCACATCAGAGACAGCTCTCCTTAAGGTCAGTCAACTTGAATCATTCGGAATTCATAGTCGATTTAAGTAGAACTTTCTCTTTCATTCGAAATGTTATGCATTCCGTGTTTGTCCTTACGTATGTAACATCCCAGGTTATTTTTGTGACACGAAACCCGAATTAAGCTCAATTTCATTCATGCGTTTTGGGAGACTTTATGACTGCAATTTGTGTTCAGAGTCATTGTTGTGGTAGTTATGCTTTTTGCCGCCGGCCTTTTCAGTAATTTACAATTACAGCGTGCCACCAAGAGTTTGGACAGTTTTATGCGATGATACAAAATAGCAACGTCAGTCAAACTCACCGATTACCGATGCTATATCCCAGACAATCATCCTTTTACTTTCATACAAAAATTGTGAAAAAAAAACATTGCCATTTTTGTATAAATGGAATTTGCAATTTGATAAACCAAGTTTGCCAAATTTTAACGGATTCCGCCGGGTGACTACTTGTCCAGCTCTACCACAGTCAACAGTGAACCAGCTACTGCTAGATATACATAGCATGTGGAACCTATGCATATGTATATGCATTATAAAGAATTTGGCACCACACAATATGCATATGCATTGCATATGCATGTTCATTAAGAACGAAGAGAAGGCTACTCGGCTGAATTAACTAGTTGTTAGCAAGCTTAGACTTTTATAGGTTGTTTATTTGGTAAATCTTAAAGCCGGAAAAATATTAATAGGTCATTGAACCCTACTACATATTTAGAGTCTGTTTAAAATGGTTTGTGGAACTTTATTGAACTTTTGTTAGACCTTATTTGTGATAAATTTTTTTAAAGGATTTACCTCCTAAATGACCTTAAACGAAACATTTTCCGTTTGACAACAGGATTCATGCTCGAGAATAAAACTATCATAAAATCGATCAATTGAGGAAAAATTCACTTCGAAATTTAAAAAAAAAAATTATAACTCCTCATAATTTTATCAAAAGTGATGCTCACCTAAATTACTTATATTTAAAAACGTTTTTTTGCTCGAAATTTTTTTTTCGAGTTTTAGAGAACCTTTAAGTCTACGCTTGCTTAGCTGGTTTTTGACATCTGTGTAATTAAAAAGTCAATTCCAACACCCAAAAATCATTAACTGTGTTGATATGATTTATGGATACCCTTTTGCACCCTTCCCTAAAAAAATACTCGTACAGCCAAAGCCAATGATGGAGATGGATGAAGGGTTTGACCTCTGTTAAAATAGTAGAATTTAATGACAGAGTGAAGTACTTGAACCTGTACTCTGCGTGTCTCGTATGATAGTTACCGGTGCTCAACCGTCATCTGTCAGGCACCCTTCATTCATTTCATTGACAGCCCGCACGTACCGTTCATCCGGATTCAAATGGAATCTCAGTAAGTGTTTGTAAATGACGCACCTCCGTCACAAATCACTATGCACAATGGAAGGGAGTATAGGATTTGCGAATAATAAGGTGGAAATGATCTACAAAACCATTGTAATCCATAAAATCTGTTATTCTACCGCCTTGCTGTACAGGGTGGAGGGTGGAGGGTGATTTGATTATGCTTTGTGCATTTGGAGTTTGGCCACATCGAAATTCGAAATGTGCAGTATTCAGACGCACTTCTCTGTATGCTTCATGCTTCGATTGTATAGTTTTAAATGAATTCAGTAAGAAAATCATATTTTTACATTGCAAGCCAGCTTTTTTAAAGCAAAACTACAAATGAGGGTTTTCAAAATATAGAACTAAATCCAATTTTGATATTTGAAATCCAATATACAGGGTGGCTGCAATAACTGTCCCACTCTTTAAAAAATCTTCCAGTTGGCACCAGAAACTCGTGAAGCAAGGCGATACACGTTTTAAAAAAATACAGATTCTCTGACACGCGCTGCAGTTTTTATTGAAATTGCAAAAATTTAGTATAGAAAAAACTGTATTTAGTTTTAATAAGATTTTTTCTGATTTGTTTGCCCAATAGATTCACTTCTTTTCATTTTTTTTTGGTTCAATCGTTGCATCAATTCCAAGTACCTACTTTTTAGAAATTGGATTCTTATCGTATTTTAGGCGAGCTTTATTGATTTTTTTCACAAGATATCTAAGAAATCTTGATTTATTTCTAAATTGATTTTTTAAAACATGCATCCAGCCCTAGTTGAATTGATCAAAAATTTACAAAATCACAAATAAGCGAAATATCGTAGTTTCAAATCACTAAGTTAAAAATAAGGATGGCCTTAATTGTGCATGGCGTGTTTACTGAGCCGTTTGCACAATTCCGTTGCTGTATAATATCTCAATATTTGTGTTAGCAAACACCACATCACAAATACAGATTGACATCTAGAAATGACATCAAATAGCCTTCTGAATTACTTTGAAAACCCTCCCACGGAGATTCGTCCTAATTTGTGTTTGGAATACTAATTTGTGGCTAACGATGCCAATGCCAGACGGACAATATCTATGTTACACATGCATGCATGATTAATGATCTTCTTCAACTACTTAGTTGTGCTGAATTTAAAGACACTATGCGTTTAGTTTATGTTGAGTAATCGATCTCAAGGGTAAATAAATTGAATTTGTAACTCTTTTTGAACACTAGAGCTGAAGAGATCCAGGATCGTTTGATTAAAAACAAATCTCTCCTGAACGTGGTTGAACCGACACTTGACAACCATTGTATGGACATCCTCCTCGGAATTCTTCAACGTCGAATTGAATGCGACAAGGAGGCACTCTTCCAATTCACACAGTTGCGAAAAGAAGCGGGAGACATTACCTCCGTCTCTGTCGTCGCACCTTTGCTCATGCGCTATTCAAGGGGATGCAAACAGGTGAGTCATCATTTTGATTTTGGTAAAAAATTTGATTAATTCCGCTAAATCTGACGTCATTTGATTTTCAATGCTGTCTGTATCGAATTTCGTATGACTTTTCACAACTATTTTGCTATTTTTTGGATAAATTGGATTTTAAACCATATTGAACGGGTTTCAACATAAATCTTGAAAATTGTTTCAATTTACATGACCATAAGGGTTGCACGCGTGTTTACATGAAATTCGCGCTTTAATGAAGCACTTATTTTAAAATAAGCAGTACCCGATTGCAGCACTTACGTCGACTTGAAATTATATCCGAAAACGTACGGTACTTGGCTAATTGCATGCTTACCACCGAATGACTTACATTTCTCGTATCTTGTTACAAAGTTACAAAAGTGTCACACACGTCTGTCCTTTTAGACTATCAGATGGAATTACGCAATAATGTAATGTACAGAGTAATAAGACATGTGCGCATCATTCCAAACTTTTATGGAACCCCATCTTCATCTTCACTCAGATGATGCTCCTTCGAGGATTACATCATTCACGAACTTATGTCATCCTGAGCGGATCCGCAAATGTGAAATTCATCATGAACACAAAAGTTATTTCTAGGCTGTGCGTGGTATTTGGAGATGAGAAACCGTGCGGGAGGTTCTGTGAATTGCGTTTGGTGTATTAGCGAAATTAAGGAGAGGTTTGGCTTTTAAGGCTATAATTTTAAATTTAAAAGACGACCATTTTGATTGGTTTGAATTTTAAGGAACATTGTGTGCTTTATTGCATTAAAAAATTCTAACTTGACCTAACAACTCTGATTTAAAATATCGATTTTTGGTCAGTGATCGACTTAAACTGAAAAATGACCTAAAAAGAGGCTTATAAAATTGTTTTTTGGAGAGTTTAGAAAAAATCTGCCGGTTCTGCGTTGTGCGTTTTATTTTTGAAAGATGCCGAATTACAATGAATTCAATACATAACCAATTTTAGCATTCTTTTTCGATTTTTCTCATAAATTTCTACATTTTCATCTTTTATGGAAATATCTTTATTTTTGATTTTTAGGATTTTATAGTCAGACACGTATTTTCATCCTAATTTTGAATTTTTGCTTCTTAAAAAATGGAATATCAACAAGTCACGATTTTAACATTTGGATTCTATTGATCTTTCAATATGAAAAAACTCATCTTCAAGAATCGTAACTCCTAAACGAAACCATGCCAATTCACAATTTCTAGAACCTTCCTCGGTCTTTCGAAATCGCCTTAAAATCCCAACCTTGGTAGTTGAAACTTGGCTTAAGGAATTTATGTCGGCTTGGGCTGCTTAAGCCGAGCCAGGGAGCCGACCACAACAACTGTTGGAAATATGTCATCTTTGGAATTTTCAATAGTCTTCGGTTCCGCTTGAGAAGTCTCAGTTCCTTTGAAAAGCATCTTAGTGAAGCTTCCTACATTTTCATAATGCCTTATGTGACAACGGAAGTTGGTTATGATACTACCCATGTACCCATTGTATTGACCACTACTGTGGAGGAACTGTTTGAATTGGAACTTCAGAGTCTGTTGACTTCAAACGTTAATACAGGAGGATCTTCGTCAAGAGCTTAATTTGTTTCGTGGTGCCTTCTGTCTAAAGCACTCCACTTTTATCAGCCGCTAATTTGACATACGATAAATGTATCCCTTTTCAAAAAAATCAACAGGGCGAACGCCTTCGAATATCGAAAATATAGCGGACTTCAGGAGTTTCAAAATTTTATTCAGATTTTTGCCATATTTTTTGAGAGCTCCACTGTAATTTTGGGTGGGGTGGTACGAATATTTGTATCGATGCGAGCATTTTGCATTTTGTAATAAATCAGACTAAACACCTAAGTAAGTCTAGAGCGTAAAACAATAGCGAATTCCTGCGCTAAGCTTGTTTGCTACACTTAATCTACGCATCTTCAACAACGGAATGACGGTACTTTTTGTCAAACACATTAAACCCAGTTTAATGACATACATGACGTACTACTCACTATGTATTTAGTGCCTCACGTGAATTTGTTCTCTATAATTATACAAACAAGCGTGAATTGTGTCAAATTCTGTCACACCTTGACCATTATGATTCAAATCTTCAGCTATAATTTAAATTCCGTTTTGAGTGAGGTCCAATTTAAAAACAATTTGGATCTTTTAGCCGTTTGGCTCTAACATTCTTCGAGATGGGAGATGGGACATCCAAAAAATATTGATTAATTTAGTAGGTATTTCAATATCTCATGTGTTGCTAGAACAGGAACATTCTAAAATTCTGGAACGGCCAAAACGAGACAATTTTAATCTCGGTTTGCTTGGTTTGATTTGAATGGAATTTTAGCTCCACAGCTTTGTGACACGTGACACATCCAAAGATCAGCATATTTTTTTCCTTAAGGATTTTATAGAGCCTAGTGCTTGACCTTAATTTTACCTAAGGGTCAAACGCCAATAAAACATATTTTGACCTTGAAATTCACTGTTTTCAAATACAGTTCGATAATTGATCCTTTCGTCAGGAAGCATTGATTTTTTAAAATTCAGAAACCAAATCATACGTAATTCGAACCCAAAAATTGAATATTTTATTAGGTCGATTTGGCGAAAACGAAATGTCAAACCAAATTAAAAAAAAAAATTCGTCAGAACGCGTTTTCGCCAATATTCTTTTCTTTGTCAGTTACGAAAATAAAATTTGCTGAGCTGAATTAATTTTTACCAATTCGATTAACTAAGTGCAGTTTATTTTGCGTTTCCTAGAATGGCGATAGTTCTTCACGAAGTGAATTCCCCCGGGTAGTGCATATCAAAAATTGCTAACAAATGAAAATGTAGGTCACTTTCAATTTATCATTAATCTTCGTTGCGTCTTCAATACAGTTACGAAAAATTACAATCTCAAGTACCAAACTACCTTAGATCTATTTCCATATTGTCCTCCTTTGAATTCCTGGCCTGAGTTCCTCGCATAAACATATAATTTGCATAAAAACGAGGAAACCCAATTATGTACATCGTCTTAAAGTCTCAGACCACATTCCTGACATCAAATAAGCGTAGCAAATAATTCTGCGTACGCAAGAGTCAAAACTATGAATAAATAGAGCATCCGTCCTTACAATTTTGGCCTGGCATGGCCTCGAACCATGTTTTATTCGTAATACTGCCTTTCTTCCACAATTCCTCAAATGCCTTCCCTTAATTAAACAATGGGTGAGTGGAATTAAGACAGATTTTGTTTGGGTCCATAATTCCTGGCTTCCTACGAAGAGGAGCTGAGCCAATCTTTAATTCCCTAACTTGCACAAGGCACGAGACTCATCAGAGATTTGATTATGCCTCTTCCTTTTTTTCTAGAACAATACGCAATAAAATTACACCGTCGTGTATGTAATTTAATATTCTAATTAGTGAGAACTACCCAGCCCCACACTTCACTGTTCAGTTATGTGTTCATTGGATTTCATTCAGAAAAAAAGTAATTATGTCTCAATTGGGTTTTGACGTGGGTCGTGGGCCTTTAGGTTTTGTTTCTTGTGCAGAAGCACTCCTCGGGTTGAAGGCATAGCGTTGCGAATTAAAGTCGTATATTGAAAAAATACAGGCGGGGCTGAAATTCAGGCTGAAAAAAAAGAACCCAAATGAACATACTATAGACGGTTTCCTATAAGGCTGAGGATATGTGGATGAACGTGCAACAGGCAAAAACCGTCACAGCAAAATCCGCGACAACGATTAGGTTAGGTTAGCTTAAGTTTGGTTAGGTTACCGGTGTCGCGGTTCTTGTCTGGAAGCGCTTTTGGGAAGAGAGACAGTTCTCGTGTCCCACCCTGTATTTTACACGCTGGGTTCGACTTAGAATTCGGAAAGAACTTAGAGTATGACCTTTTTATATTTAATTATACCAAAGAACAAACCTTGCTCATCATAAACTTAAACCATTTTCCAATTCCCTGTTGGCAATTCTACTTCGTGCTGGTGATTTCTGTGACTGTCTCAGTTTTGAGTGCAGTGCAGTGCAGATTGATTGATGTAACACTTTTTTGACTATTTATTGCTCAGAACTCAGGACCCAGTGGTTGGTATGTAATTATAGCGTTATAGGTCAAAAATTGGCTGAAGGCTTGAGATTCAGCATGCAAATGCAAGTCAGCATGGCCCGTGGCAGGGCCCATCGCATCGTTCGAGTGCGTTGATGTTGATAGCTCAATTTAAAGGAGAGTCCTTTCCACACATTGTTATTGTTATTACTTCAGCTGGGAGTCTCTTATGTGTCATGTGTCATGTGTCAATCAGAAAATTCTGCTCCTCGACAATAAAATGTATTCCAATTTCCCATATATGGCTACATCATCGCTTCATTCAGTTGGAATTCATCAGCTGTCGGCTCCACAGTTGCTAGCAGATGCCTCATATCTAGGGAACGGTTTCTTTATGCCAAAAACATACTTTTGAGGCTCCTTTCGTGACGGATAAAGAAAATCTAGGATTTATCAAATAGCTATAATAGGTTTGTAGCTATTTAGGATTTATACATTGCTCTTGCCATTGCAATTCATAGATTGTGTTCCATGTGCGTCGCTAATGTCGTCGCAGCTATTAAACATTGTGAATATATGAAAACACCCGCCATCAACTATTTCTGACGTGCGGACAGCACAAACAATGGTTTGTGTCCTGTGTGCTGTTGTGCTACAAAATCCACGTTGGCTAGGCTGTCGTGCTGTAAACTTTAGACCATGTTAGTTAAGTTAAATGTATGATTATTGGGCAAACAAAACAAAAATATCGATTCGATATCGATAGCACATTCATGCATTGAACTTCGTATCAACGTATCAACTCATCCTATACATAAAAACGCTGATCTGTCGTATCTTGTATGTTGTATGTTCACTATCTCCTCCCAAACTACTCAACGTGCAACCATGAACGATACCTTAAAATTTAGCTAATTTTCCCGTTCATTCCGTAGGGTGGTTTTGGTTGACCCAACCTTG
>JAQFXZ010000728.1:0-16038 GCA_034694025.1 Ceratophysella scotica | reverse complement strand
TATGGCGCGACAGTTACTTACTTCTTTTCCTCACCAAACCCAAGTGATCCTACACGCTATTTCATATTACCTTACAGTACATATATATTTACCCGTAAGGCGACACCTTGGGCGGACTACAGTTGGCGGGGAAAAAATCAAATTTTTTGGTAAAATTCAGGTCCTAGTTAAGTTAGGTTAGGTTAGGCTATTAATATAGACAATTAGTATAAGTTTGTTAAGTTAGATTAGGTCCTAAAACGCCCACAAATTGCTGTTATATCAATTTTCTTCAACTGACTACGAAATCCAATCGTTTTACATTCATCCCGTAGAAATACGTTTTGAATTTAGCAGTATAAAAGAAATTATTAATTACTTCATGCAATTTGTGAATGAAGTCGTGTTCATTCATGTTGGCATTATGTCACTCATTTCAGTAATAATACACATACACATTGAAAACATTCAGCTTCCAGTACTTACCCAAATAAAGTGCGCTATCACCATGAATTTGTTATCGAGGTAGGAGGTAGATAAGGGGTTCATATTGCACTGTAAAACTCGCAAGCCGGCACCAACTGGTTCGGATATCACCTACTTTATTGCAATTTTAGAATCCTGACTTGTCTGAAGCGAATACTTGCTCGGAGTGCTAATCTCTCAGCATTATCTTTGCAATTGATTTCGCTGAAGTCGGTAGGGTTTGAGTACCAGGCGTTTCGATGATATTTGCTTGGCATGAGGCATGAATCACATGTAATATGTCAATAAAAATTCCGAGAATCAGAGTTGGGAATGAACGGCCTGAAGTCTGAACGTTTCATCTATGTACTATGTTTTGTTTATCAATAATGTTCTGAATAGCATTTCGTGTACTGACTGAGCAGATTAGTTTCTCGAGAAACAATCACTTCCTCTTCCCATCTAATTCATCATCTTTCTTTCAATTTCAGGATTTGAGCGAAAGCGTCAAAGGCAATCTATAGGCAAAAAGCCGAAAGTTCTAATCCAGCTCTTCTGCACGGAGTAAAATTGTTGTGTTGTCCTTGTCAACCAACCCATACGAAGTTCTAAGAGTCTCCTAACAAACGGTAGTAAACCGAGAACCTCGTACTACATGAGGAATCCACGGACAAGGTTAACTCAAGCCCGTCGTCTCTCCTCGCTGATTGCTTTCCCAAGCCCATCATCTCCCTTGCAATCAACTTCAACATCCTTCAATCACAATCGGCGCGGACGAGGAACCATGCCGCTTCACTTATGGGGAATGGATCGTAGGGCTCGAGATGTTTGGAGAACCTGTATTTGTTTTCATGTTCGGACAGTCACGATTTTCATTGGCGTTTGGTACTTGGTAAGACTTTCCTTACTCTGGCTGGCTCGTGCGGTTTTTGTGGTTGGGCTTGATATCCTGATGGTTTCAGAAAATAAGCCTCGTAGTCGGGTGTTATCTAATCTTAATACAATGATAATCTATTTAGATGCTCTACATCCTTGCACTATCATTCACGGCTGCGCTGTTCATGTATGAACCGTCAGATGGTCAAGGCGTCGGAATGACAAGTATGGATCAACTGCTACCAACGCCTCAGAGTAAAAGCTCTTTGGAAACATCTGCTGCGGTAAATGATTAAACTACACTCCATTCATGGAAAGCAAGAATTGCACATTTTTATCAAAATCAATTTCATGTTTAGGCACAGGCGCTGACAAAAGACTACCGATACAATGAGGAAGAGAATTCTGCACAAAGAGCCAAGATTGACCAAATCAAGAATGGTCCTTGGAATCTCATATTGGAGACGAGAAAGCCGAACTCTCGTAAGTAATGCAATTTACAGGGCTGGGCAAAATCATTGGCCAAAATCACCTAAAATTCGCCTTGAAAATCCCCAAATCAAAATCAAGTCACTGTTAGCCATCAAAATCAAACCATCAAATATTAAATCAAAATCAACGATGTTTGTTTTTATTTAAAATCGTGATTTGAAATCAAATCGTTATTTTAAATTGCCAATTCAGCTGAGAATTGTGATTTTTAAAGTCAAAATCCCATATTTTAAAATACAAAATCAGGTCATTTCTCTAAAATCAAAATCCTTCAGATGACCAAAATCATGATTGATTGAATTTATTTATATATTTTATATGAATTTATTTTCGAAATCAAATGATTTTGCTCAACCCTGGCAATTTATTATGATTATGACACAGTCAGAGAGGTTCCAGGTTCACAGACGTGTGAAATAATAATATTTTTGTTTACAGAGTACGTTCTTCTGAACGTGTGCAACATGTTGATTACTTTACTCATGGTATATGGAGCTGTCCGAGGAAAGCCTTCCTATCTAATGCCCTTCTTCATACTCAAAGTGTTCGAGTTCTGCATTTTCTGGTAAAAATAACAAGGAATGATGCTACAGTTATATACAACGTCAAGTATTTCGATTTTCGATGTGAAAATGAATATGTGTTTTTATTCTAGTTTGACGATGGTTGGATTCTTCTCCTATTTACCCAATGTTACTGAAGTGATATCTAAAGAACCCAATATGCCCTACCGAGAGGAGCTTCTTCAGTTGGACCCTCAACTCCTCTCGCTCTTGACTCTGCTTCTGATCGTGGCTACGATTGGGCTGAAGGCATACGTCATTGGAGTTGTCTGGAACTGCTACAAGTATCTGATGCTTAGGAATACTGTCATTCGTGGCGTCATCACTTACAGGTAAATAGAGATAGATGATAGATATTTTGCTGATAGATATTTGACTGTAAAGATTTGACAAAGATTTGATTTGACACTTTGAGTCATAGGTTATAGGCATACTCCGAAACCTCGGTAGTCGGTCTGAGGGTCCCTTTTGGGTCGAAATGAGGGTAAAATTTTAGGGTGGTTCCTAAAACAGCTTGCGCGCGCTCGCGCGAGCAAATTTTTTTTTCTTAGCTACGGAATGAATGTAATATTGCAGGAATAATTTTTTGACCGATTTTGTGAACAATGTAAACATTGAGTTTTCATAAAATTTAATAAATGTGACACGTGCTAATGCGTCAATTTAGTTGGAAGGCGATTTGTGAGTGACCCCAAAATTCCGTTGAGTTCAAGGAATCAGTAAATTTTGGGGTATGGAACGCGGTTTGTGACCCCAGAATTCCATTGAGTTCAAGGAATCAGTGAATTTTGGAGTATGAAAGGCGATTTGTGACAAAAAATCCAATTGAATTCAAGGAATCAGAGAATTTTGGGGCAAGGAAGGCGAGTTTTGACCTAAGAATTCTATTGAATTCAAGGAATAAGTGAATTTTGGGGTATGGAAGGCGATTTGTGACACAAAAATTTAAATTGAATTCAAGGAATCATTGAACTTTGGAGTAAGTATTGAAGGCGATTTGTGACACAAAATTCCATTGAATTCAGGGAATCAGTGAATTTTGGGGTATGGACGGCGATTTGTGACCCCAAAATTCCATTGAATTCAAGGAATCAGAGAATTTTGGGGTCTTCAAGTCGATCAGGGACCCCAAAATTAGACTATTTATTTATCCAAGTTAACCTGGTTTCACCGTTTCGAAAGTTTTAGGGGTCTTCGGACCCTAAATCTTGTCTGAGGGTCCCCTGCTCAATAGGGGTATAGAGGGTTTCGGAGTATGGTTATATGCCATAGGCATGCATATTTCGGAATCCTACACGACAATTTACATTGTGTAATGCTTTTCATATGGGAGAGCCGAAACGTGTCATATAGGTATAGATATGTGACAAGTGGTCAGCCATAAGAAAAGAAGGCATTACACCGTATAGATTTCCATGTACGATTTCAAAATATGCCATCTGCAATCGGCATTGAATAGCCAATATACGAAGTTTTTCTTGGATCATTCAATTTGAGAATTTTTTGAGAAGCGGTCAAATCGAAAGAATTTGGCTGAAGCTTTCACCACATTTAACGTAATGCCCAAGTTACATTGCATCAAAAAATTGGGTAAAAATAACTACATTCACACTTTCTATTACATTTTTGGTTTGACATGACGTTTCGACGAAAAATTCATTAAAATCTTTACCGCTACATATTTTTCGTCAATTTTATATTTCTTCTTCGCTTGAGCAGATATAGATAGACTACCATGTTCCTGGCAAAAGTTTCTAGAGATTTTACCAAGTAGGACTGACGTAACAATTTAAATTCTAAATTAACCAAAAGTGACTGTTTTTTTCTGCTATTCTATAAAAGGCCTGTAAAACATAAATATCTGGATTTCAATTCATAAAAAATGCATATTCTACGGAATGTATTGTTTTGACGGAAGCACATCAACGATTACTGTAATGCAAAAGTAAAATGTGGAAAACAATTCCGAGAAAAAGTTTTAAAAATTTGGTCTGATAAAAGGGAAAAAATGAATAGCAACTGTCACTGTCAATGTGGATATTTTTACCCAATCCAATTTATGCTGCAATGTGACTCAGTTATAGTTTTAAATGTGATGAAATCTTCAGGCCAATTCATTTATTTGTGTCTCTTTTGCAGTATTTCAAAAAGTTCTCCAAAATCAAAAAATCCTCGCCTTGTACCACATACCACACTATTTTTTAAATTTTAATTTAATTCCTTTTAATAGACACGATGATCCAACCAATATTATTGGACTTCAACAAAACCTGCTTCCTGATCTTCCCGACTATGACACGGCAATCAATGATCCTCGCTATGCAAAGAAACCGCCAATGGACGGCTCGGCTACAGCCACACCTGCACCTGGAGTTGCTGGAAGTAATGCTACCTCCGTGAACCCATCAAATTCTAATATGTCCGCTGCACCACCACCATACAGTGAAGCTGTGGCATCGGAGCCCTTCAATATAATGACACACATCGTCTTGCAGAATGAAGTGGTTCATCAAGAGACGCCGGCAAGCATTGAAGCCGATACGGAAGACCTGGAACCTGTCTTGAGTCAAATGGAACCTGAACTCCGAACACCTGATCTCCCATCAACCCCACGTGCCGGGGAGGCTGGTGCTCCTCGAAATTAAAACGAAAACTGATTCTTTCTCCTTCCAATATATCCACTTTCAAAAACTCTAAATTCTTTGAATCCGAAAGAGTTGTACAGGACAGGTACAGATGTAGTCTTAGCGTATAAAGTATTACAGACAAAATTCCGGATTTAGGTTCACGTTTCCCCCCGAAACTCTGCACTATGAACCGGAAATGCCTTTTGGATTTACTATTTGAGTCAAACCTAGTACCAGTACCAAGAAAAGTTATAGTTTTTTGCTGCCCCCACAAAATAACACATTGATACAAAATCTAACTTATTCTTCTGAATCGTCCTGAATAATATATGACATGAATTGAAAGCTAATTTCCGTAGTAGATCTAGAAGCTCATCGGAAAATCGTTAAGAAATATAATTAAAGAAGAGTTTAAGAAGATAACGCCAAATACAGTTTAGATTTTTACTCTTCGTCAACGGAATATTATAATGACGAAGAATAAGTCCTATGCTAAAAAACTAGAGAACAGAAGCCACATTTAGTTCCTTGCGGAGTGGAGTTCCTCGTGTGTTCAGATAAGGCAAGTGGCACTAAGCTCATTTTATAACGTGTTCAGATGTAGATTTACCTGTACTTCTATGTGACATGTTGTGTTTAACCATGGATCAATGCCAATGCCATTTGCATTACGCGCCACATGCCACATAAAAGTACACGTGAAACTGCATCTGAGCACGTTATAAAATGAGTCAAATGCAACTTGCCGTATCTAAACACATGAAAAACTCCACTCGGAAAGGAATTAACAATGCGGCTTCTACTTTTCTCTAGCTTTTTATACTACGATTATCCGTCGTCGTTCGTCGTTGACGTTTGACGCAACGTTGACGAAGAGCAAAAATCTCAACGTAGGTACATAGTTCGTATCACAAAGTACCCCAACCCCAACTATTTTATTTTGACCTTTCTTTCATGCGTCTCATTTTTTAAACTTAGTTGAGGTTGAGCACGATTGGTGTATACTAAGCGACGCAATCTCAGTGTAGTGCGATTTTGTCTGTTTAGATTAGAATTAAAAATTGAATTACAATTGGATCTTTAATTTAGCAAAATTCCAAATAAGTTGACGAGGTATTGTGAATGAATTGGGCAATCATATACCAAAACCATTATATTTGATCCATACGCAATAACTAATTAAAATTTAGTGTTTGTTCCTTTTGGAATTCCTGTTTTCTATAATGTTAATGCATTAGCTTTGTTGGATGTTGCTGGACATAACTTAAGCATTCGGCCAACGGATGAGACCAGTTTGAAAGACGAGGGTGGGTTTATACATTCTGAGATGATATTTGGAGTTTACAGGAAGGTCGATGGTGCATATCGTCTTGGAATGACGGAAGGTCGCAATTAGTGGATTGAATGTACTGAAGAAAGTTGTCTATATGTTAATTACTCGCTATAATGTTCGTTCGTGTGGGTGTTTAACTCGTCTTGAATAAATACTATGTTCAGAGAAAGTGAGTTTACAAATTCTTTAAAATATTTATTTTTTGTAAAATACTTGAGATATAACTTAGTGCATAGACAGGAAATTTTGAATGGGTTTGATTTTAGATTTTATATGAAACAATTATTGGACTCAGAGACAAGTACAAATACATTTTATAGGTATTTCATTTTTTGAGATTTCCAACAGAACAAATTGATATACATTAGGCTAGTAATTAAATGAAGTTTTATTGTTGTTCCATCTCGACTACACTAGATTCGGACTCGGAGGCGGTAGCAGCCTGAGGAACAGCGGGTTGACAGGCTATTTGGTTGAAGAGTCGATTCTTGATGATTTGAGTCATGAGTCCATGAATAACTTCGATGGTAGTCTTACAAGAGTCCTTGGCGGCCTTGGACAGCTTGTCCTCTCCTTTCTTCTCATGAGGATCCAAAGTGCCTAACATCATGCCACTTCGGCCTAAAGAAGATTCCGATTGTTCCAACTTTTCGGAAAGATCATAGATTTGTCCCGTAGTGTAATCTGCATTCTGTAACACGAAGCACAAATAAAGCGTGAATTATGATATTGTTTCTGCTTAGAATTGCACAAACCAATAGTGGATGGTCGTGCAATGTGCCTATTGCTCTAAAATTCCATACCGTAAGAAGACTGGTGGAACTGAGTGTGTTGACCCAATATTTGTTCCAGAGGGAGTCCAAGAGTCGACGGTCCAATGCGGACTTGAAGTAAGTAATATCCAAGGCGTAGTAACTTTTACAATGAACTCCAAAATCCTCAATTTTATTCAACGGAATGGTTTGATACTCTGACGGCTCGTCACTTGGTGGTTTGTAGCCCTGTTTCGGATTAACAAAACATATTTTTAAATTGTTTTTGACAATTTTTTGAAGATATTTAAAGCAGATACAAATATATGAACTGAGCTCGTTGCAGCAAAAAATTTGGTAAAAATATCCAGAAAGACAGTTTACAGTTTATACTTCAATTTTTGTCGATTTTTTAAAGGACCTTATTTATTTATTATTTGTTTTTTTTTCTCTTTAAAACTCTTTTCATTTTTCTATTGCGTTACAGCAATCGTTGATGGACTCCCATCAAGACAATACAATTCTTAGAATTTGCTCAATTTTTCATGAATTGAAGTTCAGCTACTTCTGTTTTACAGTTTTTTTTAAGTGACAGGAATTTTTTTTTAAATGACAGGAAAATATCACTTTGGGGTAATATACATAGATTAAATTACTTCGTCCGTCCCACTTGGTGAATCCTTTGCAACTTTTACCAGAAACATGGTAATCCATATCTACTCAAGTGTGGAACAAATTGACGAAACATATCCACATTCAAGGCTTTTGCTGGGAAAAACGCAATACTAGACAAAAATTTCAAAGAAAATTGTTTTTATGGATATTTTTACTCAATTTTTTGCTGAAATGTAGGTATAACTTTAAATGTGTTGAAAGTTTCAGCCTAATTCATTTTTGTGTCTGTTTAACAACTTTTCAAACAATTGCTAAGATTTGTGGAACAACGCTCGCAGGAAAACCCTTCCAATGATGCAGAATCCATCCCCTACATTTTACATACCTTGGGATAAGTTCTGAAAGCTCCAATACAAACTTTTCCTGCTGAAATCGTACGAGTTGGATCAACAACAATAGCTACAAAGGGTTCCTGGTAGTTTTGATTCAACATTTGAGTAGAGACGTCAATGCCTGACAACCAACAGCCATAACCCGGATGGCTATGGTACCAGCCAATTGCATTTTCCAGTCTTCCCACCTGCGAACATTAAATAAACGTCGAGAAATATAGTAAAGTTCAACCAAACATCTTCGGTGAGTCAGTCAACGAACTTACGAGTTTAGCCGCTTCAATATAAGCTGTCATGTACTCATATGCTTGAGCCTGAGCATTCACTCGAGTCTCAGTCCCTTCCACAGGTAAAGCAAAGGAATCCATCACCAACATTGTATTTCCATCAACCTGCAATGAAAGTATTATTGCTGAAATTCTTCAAAAAATGCACTAGAACAATACAAATCACATAATTTATACAAAAAAGGTACCTTGCCCAGCAGAAGGCCCATGACCTCCAACGTTCCACCAGATCTTGAGTGCATGACCATTTTCAATAGCGCAAGGGCAGAGATCTTGATATCTTTGAAGAAGTGCGGGCTGTGATAGAGAATATTTTCGATTAATATGCAATAATTAGGATTAGGTCACTATTTTGTAGATAAATCCGATTTTGCGCTTCACAGCTTCTTACTCTCGCTCCCATGGCTTGGTCGTCAAGATATCTTGCTGCTGCTTCTTGTCATAACGGTAAATCTCATCAATGGATCCAACGCTCTCAATATTATTCTGCAACTCCCATGTCTTCCGAGCAATTGTAGTTTGAGAGTCGCCACTGGCCGAGATCACTGAAGCCGGGGCAGTGCCATTATTCCGGCTACTCGGCCCAGCAACTGCATTCATGGGCTCGTCTGAACTCATCTTCCGATAGATTTCTGATCAAAACTCCGATTTCTGACCCTTGAAATTTGAACTGGTTGTCCCACTCCAAGGTCCCTTTATTGGTCTCTAAGGTTTATAAGAAATTGAAATGATTAACAATTTTTATTTAAGTTCGATTGAAATTCTAATCTATCGCGATCGCGATTCAATCGACAACAGTGCAACACAGTTTCTATTTCTACGTTCTCCCCAATGATAATGATTGATCGCTTCGGTTCGAGACAGTAGTAAACCATTCAGACAGAATCAATTAATGCAGCATTGGCCTAATAAGGCCTTGGCTTCATCAGGATTGGGCTGAAGTAAAGTAAGAATTATAGCATACTAGCAAAGATGCTGATCAACTATGTTCGACGTTTGACAGTGATCGGTGATGGTCCAAGGTCCAACCAAGGTCCACAACGCAAGCTCTTCAAAACTTACAGGCGACCGTGAAAGGGTGCACGACTCAGCGGAAAGGATGGAAAGACAAAAGCTTCCCGAAAACAGAAATAATTAGCAATTCCTGAAGTTGAAGTTGACCGACTCAAAATGTTGAATTTGCCACACAAAAAGCCAATGCAGAGATGGGAGTCTTCATAGTCGATGGGGCATAGTGTACACAATACCAATCAAAGAGAAAACATCAATGCGTCAACAAAAATCTAGAAAAGCCAGGCTAATTTCCCAGCTTATTTCTTCAGATTTATTTCTATCAAGTTAGGTTGGGTTATGCGCTCAAAGACTTACAACACGTATTTCTTCATTGTTTTGGTTTAAGCACGAGCTTACTTACTTAAATGAACATTTAAGGATTAGCCTGGCTGTTCTATATTTTTGTTGACGCACAGCCAACTACTTTATATTGTCGTCTTCCTTCATAAATTATTTATTAGTGGTTTGTGTAGTAGTTTTCCGTAGCAGGCAAAAAAGCCACCAATCCAAAAACAGCCAACACAGAAACTGTGACTCCAAACACCTCGGCATTGATTAGGTAACTTTAGGTAGGTTAGGTCACAGGAGTATTTAGGTTTTTGGTGTCACGGTTTTGGCTGGAAGCTTAAAACTCAACAGTTAAACGAATACGACAAAATATATTCGCAACCACCTCTTAACTGCACAATAGAATTAAAAGAACACTACAATTAGTTAGGTATGTGTATGTATGTAGTCCAGGTGAGATATATTGACGTTATAATGTTGGAAATAACCATTTTGCGCAGTTGGGTGTGTGACGTAAATGACAATATAAACATTTGGCGAGGATTCTAATGTATTTGAATTGATGCAATTGCATGTAATTTGATGAAAAGGTCGTTGATAAAACGGATTGCTCACTTATATGTTGCAGCCAATTAGCTTTGGGTCAAAAACTCTCGGTCAGATGAACATGAACATAGACTCTTCCCTGCTGCATGAAATAAATGTTTACAACTTCACAAATATTTGTACAAAACTTTTTCAATTATTGGTTCAACAATAAATCACATAAGTGTGGAGTTTATAGCAGTTTAACTAAACACCTCCTCACAGTTGCAAATTGGTTTCATTTTCATATTGGACTAAGAAATAAAAGTTTATATAATTTTGACTTTCATTTCCTGTAAGTAATACTTATTGTTTAGGAAAGGTAAGGTATCCGGGTGAAGTGAACTCGTTCACGAGTCCCTCGGAGATCATCGTATTCCTGGACCAGACGGAACCAACGTGAGAGATTGTAGTATTTCTCTTTATCTAGGTAGCTCATATCCCTCTGCAATTGATAATTTTCAATTAGTTTCGTTTATTTAACTCAAAACTCACTCTTACTCAACTCATACTTAACTCATTCTCAACTCGTTCTCAACTCATTCTTTAACTCAACTCATTCTTACTTTCTTGTACTATAAATTCATGCTTACAATTGTAGGGTATAGACTGAAATAAATCAGAAGGTCAGCAATGGTGGCGGTGTTTCCAGTCAAGAATGTATACGGAATGAGTGCAAAATCTAGTTCCTGCAAATGACCATTAAGTGGGTTCAATATTTTTAAAAATAGTGCAAAAATCCAGCTTTTTTAATCAAAATTTTCCATGATATACCCGCAGGAGGTTAGAAGAATGATGAGAGTTTCCCGCCAGACAAGTTGTATTGTATTCTAACCACTGTCGATTAAGGGCCCTCTGTTCCGCCGTTTTCCCTAGAAACTTCTGCCCATGAGGCTTCCTTCTACAGATTTCTAGTAGGATGGAATTGACCCCTTGAAGATTTCCTGTCTTCATTCTTACGTTCCGAAACTAGTACATAGAAAAAAGAACATACAACATAAGGATAATATCAATTTTGCAAAGAAAATGGTTTACGAATTCCGTTGCACATGATTTAAATTGAGCTACTTACGGTATACCCTTCCTGAAGTGCGATCTCTCCTAAATATTCTTTTAAATTCAAAAATACGATGAGGTTTTTCAAATCCGTCATTTGAACTTGGGAAGCACTACTGTTTTTCTCGTCAACCATTTTTGCAGAATTTGGTTCCAGCTCCCTTATCGTTCCTTCCAACGTGTACCTCCGATCCGAACACCGTTGAATTTCTACCTACAACCTACGCAAATGAAAGACAAAAATTTCTAGTAGCTTGGAATCTCAAATTGCAAACGATATCGAATGCTTTAACGTGTGCCAATAATTTTTGCCCATCCAAGTGCATTTAGCATTGCATTTGCATTCCACAGGCAATTGGAACTTCAAAATAGGCGCCCCGGCAAGTTCTCCCAAAAAATTCTGAGAATTTTGAATTGAAGTATCAAAAGGGTCCAACCTCCTCGAACACCAGTTTCGTCGTCAATTAAATGTGTACAAGTAGGTGTACCAGTTAAATAGGGTCAATACCTTACCAATTGGTGTAGCCTGACGGAGAATGGAAAGTTGGAACAGCTGCAACTCCACGATGGAAACTGAAATCGAATCAAACGTGAGATTTATTTTCAATTTCTGCTATGCAAAAAAATTATTGCACGAGAAAACAAGGAACGAGTTATCAAAACGCCCCAATAGTGTCAGTGGACAGGCACAGTTTGGCGTTCATTTTGTGGTGACAATTGACAATGAAATAATGCAACTACGGTTTTATTTTATTTTAATTGTGATTCTTCATAGATTTCAGAAAATATAGCATACAAATACAATACGGAGGTATTTTTGCTTCATGGAATTTGGGCCATTTTGTAAATGCTGTAAGCTGTAAAACAGTAAAAGTGAATGAATTTGGGTAAAAATATTCATGTATTGACAGTCTTTATTACATTTTTTTGTCAAAAACGTGTTTTTTTCTTGACAAAGAAAATTCAAAAATTCAAAATCCTTCCGTATGATATATGAACTAGCAGCTAGTCGAAGACTAGCATGTGTTTGCCAAAAATTCAAGAGATTTTTTCCGAGTACTTACCTACTTCGGAACGGATGAATGCGATTTATTACGTCATTTTTTAGAAACCCTGTAACACAGAAATAGCTGGACTTCAATTCATGAAACTTTTTAGGAATTGTATTGTCTTGAGGAGTGCTTCAACGATTACTATATATAGAATGCAAAAAAAACATGAGGAAAAGAATTTCAAAAAAAAAAAGTAAAAAAAAAATTCTGAACAAAAAAACAACAACTAAACTTGTGATAAAAACTGTCTGTAGCTATTTTTTGCTAAAAAAAGTTTCATTTCAGCCCAATTCATTCCCTTTGGTTAATTTTACAACTTTTCCAAAATTGCTCAAAAATTAGCGAAACACCCTCGAAAAATGGATCAGATTTTAGCTCAGATACAAAAGGCTATGGAAAAATTGCTAATTATAAGTGGAAGTGGATATAATATTTTGTTAATCTCTCAATTGATGACTAACGCCATTTGAAAACAAGAATTAATTTGCAACGTGTTTCCAAGATGTATGTATTTCCTTTGTACAGAACTATCAACGTACAGTGTATTTACATTATAAACTTTATGTTCTCCGATTTCAGATGCCTCAAATGTCCACAGTAATAGTCTTTCATCCAGGTTCAAGGAACCTGCGACTGGGACGGGCGACGGACCTTGAGCCTCAAACTATTTTGCAAGCCATTGCAAGGAAGAGACGTAATAATAACGGTCGAACTTCAAATTCGAGCCAAGGCCCCACAAACGTTTACCGAGACTCCATGATCCCCTTACTGGAAGACCGAGAAGCATCAGCCAAACTTTCACCTGAGGTTGAAGCCGCTCGTGTCCAACTTTGCGCCACGCTCCAAACGTGTTTAAAATCGGACGGAAGTACGAGATACTCAACTCCAAGTCAACAGATTACAACATACAATCGACGTTCCGTTCCCGAACCTGTCCCAGACTCTGAACTAGGGGCTGGTATAAATCACATGAACTTGTTCGGTCTTTTCCAGAAGGATACAATTGTTGGGGATGATGTGATCAAGATTTCAACAATGAAAGAGTACAATATTCATTTTCCATGGAGAAGAGGGCATTTGAATTTACATTCGGGGATCGGTGGCTCTCTAACTTCCGTTTTGAATGATTTGGAAGATATTTGGAGCTGGGCCGTTGTAGAAAAGCTGGGGATTCCTCTGAGTGGGTTGAGGGTAATAAATAAATAAAGTAAAATACAGAGATTGAATTAAAAAGCTTGTTTTCAACGAAAACTTTTGTGTACAGAACTACCAAGCGGTTATCGTTATTCCAATTATGTTTGACCGACTTCACGCCAAGGAACTTACCAGTATTGTGCTGAATGGAATGGGATTTGGCAGTGCATTCCTGTTACATGATCATGTTGCAGCTACTTTTGGAGCAGGTGTTCCATATGCTACTGTGGTTGATGTTGGAGATCAGAAAATTTCTGTTTCTTGCGTCGAGGACGGAATTTCGTTTCCAGAAACTCGGGTAAGTACTTCCGATTGGAAATACGAGGGTTGTTTTATTAGTTTTTAGAGTTTTTTGAACGACTGTGAAAAAAACAAAATTGAGTGAATGGGGCCGAAACTTTCACCACATTTATAGCAAAAAAGTAAAAACTCAGTTGCATTGCAGCAAAATTTTGGCAAAAATATCTATATGCACTGTTTCTTTACGATTTTAGTCGAATTTTTTATCTTCGTTTTTCACAGACCAATTTGATTTTTCACCTTTTTTCTTTAAATTTTACTCATTTTATATTTTGCATTACATTTATCGTTGATGGGCTCCCGTCAAGAAAATACGATTCATAAGCTTAAATTTTCATGAATTGAAGTCCAGCTATTTCTGCTTGACAGGTTTTTAAGAAAATGACAGAAAAAATTGCTTCGATTTGATTTACAAAATAAATTATTACTTCGTCCGTCCTAAGTAGTCAAATATCTTAAAACAATTCCAGAAACTTGGTAGTAGTCCATATCTGTTTAAGTGCGTAAAAAATTGACGAAAAATATGCAGAGGCAATTTTGTTGAATATTTATTCATGGAAAAGCGCCATGTTCTAAGATTGCAATAAAAACTGTCCATACTGATATTTTGACCCGATTTTTTCGCTAAAATGAAGCTAAGGTCTTTATTTAAATGTGGTCAAAGTTTCAGCCCAATTCATTTACTTTTGTTTGTTTTACAGCTTTTCAAAAAATTACCAAATCAATGAAACAACCCTCGTAAAATTGTCAGTAAGTACTGGTATTGGTATTCGTCCATATTAATTTCGACTTCGACTAATTGAATTTCTATATATTAGCTGGAACTCAAGTACGGTGGCGGAGATCTCACCTACGCATTTGGGAATCTTCTACTACAATCCGGGATTCCTTTTAAAACTGAGCTCAACTGTCTGTGGGATATAAACTTTCTGAGTAAACTCAAAGAGGATCTTTGTCACTTCGATTTGGATCGCGGTCCAGTGGAACACAGTGTTTTGTGGGATAAACCAGGACAAGCTGCTTTGGGATTCACGATTCTTGTTGCAGATGAACTTCTGATTGTTCCTCTGAGTTTCTTTAATCCTGAACTACTTCGAGGATCTGTTCCACCGAAATCAGTCAGTGTTTATAAGCCGCAAGCATCGATTCATGATGATCCGTTTGACACGATCTTCGTTGCTGAAACGGCGGTAAGCGCAACAGCAAAATGTATTAAATTATTGGTCAGACACAGACATCGGAATATTCTGACGACAGGTTTTAATTTTTAATATTCAGGTTCAGAGACGTGCGTTGAAGGAAACTGAAGCCGAAGATGACGACGAGGGAGAGCTCGAAGACAACAAAGATGAAGTTGACATGTTAGTTGAGACGAGCACCATTGATTCGGACAAGCTGCTGAATATTGAGCAAGCGATTCTTCAAAGCATCGCGTCATGCGGTAAAAATTCCAACTAGTTGTGCGTTCTATTTGGAATTTTGGATAAGTATTTAATGTTGAAATAATCACGCTATAAAGGTGGCGATGATGTGAAACGTCGCCTGTACTCTTGCATTCTAATCGTTGGCGGCGGATTTAAGTACAAAGGACTTGGATCTTGGCTTCAGAACAACATTGTAGCCAGTACGCCGGATGTTTATCGATCAGGTAAGGAAAAAATTGAAGAACGTTTATACTTCATAGCACGCAAATTCCTTACAAAAAACGAATTACCCATTTATGAATATTTGAAATACTTCCAGAACCCCAAGAGGTCATAACCCATCCTAGAGATAGAGACCCAGAAACAACGGTGTGGAAAGGCGCAGCTCTTTTGTCAGGTTTGGAAACTGCTATTGAGCTATGGATAACTCAAGAAGAATTGGAAGCATATGGGACCAGAATTCTCAGGGAAAAGAGTCTCTGTGTATTTTAGTGCGTCTGAGACAAAAAGTGCGACACCAAAAGGAGCGACAGCAAAAAGCGCGAAACACAAAAAGAGCGACACACAAAAGACGCGACACCAGAAACCCGTAACGAATAATGTTAGGTTAGATTAGGTTAGTTTATCCGAGTGTTGCGCTTTTTGGTGTATCGCGCTTTTGGTGTCGCACTTTTTGGTGTCGCGGTTTTTGCATGTCGCGCTTCT
>JAQFXZ010000727.1:0-16039 GCA_034694025.1 Ceratophysella scotica | reverse complement strand
ATATTCGGCCAATGGCGGAAAAATCCACTATTCGGCGCCGAATATTCGGCCGGCCGAATATTCGGGGCATCACTACTATAAACTATTTCAGGAAGCGCTCCACCTCCAATGGTAGCGGAAGTACGGAAATTATTCATCAAGGAGAATACCACAGATTTTTAGGCGAACCTTAATATGCTTCGTCAGCTTAACGTTACTCAGTCTGAAGAAGGCTGTTGGTCCAGTTGGCAGATGAGAAACGAGCATGCTACCTGTGAATATAAACACAAAATAAATATGAAATACAAAAAGAGACCGCACTGTGTAATATACAGGCTAAGGCAAAGTAGTATGGATAATTGGCTATTTTTCATAATAGTCGGCTAATATAGAAATGGAATTCTAAGCAGCGTTGATTTATGCTTGCAAATATAGGTGTGCATCCTATTTCTGAAGTTAGCTGCTCTTACTCAGCATTTTACGCTCTTTCCAATCGCATACTTTTTTTTTAATTAAATCGAATATACCAAAACACTTGATTAGGCAAGAATTTGATTTTCTGGATCCTTGTATGTTGATTTAATGTGTTTAAGGGCCTCGGTCCCGTTTGGGCTGGCTATGCGGAGCTAGCAACGGGAGTTCGCTCTCCTCTCTCACTCACAATTCATTCGGGCGAGATAATGGGCCAACTTCTCACAACCACGAAATAATCACTGATTGGGAAAATTGGATCTCCTCGTAGAATACTGATCGTAGAGTATCAGGGTTTTTGCAGCGGACTGAGAAAGAACCTATTATACTCTACTACATTGTTGAAGCAGTTTTTCGATTAATTGTCACGGATGAAAGCTATTACGTGTCCAAAGTTTTACTTGAATTCAGTCAGCTTTGGGTACTAATAACTTTAATCAGTGACCATTAATCGAAAAACTGATTCAACAATGTTGTAGATTGGTTCTTTCCCAGTCCGTTGCAAAAAAAACCTGAGACTCTACGATCAGTATTCTAGGAGGAGATCCAATTTTCCCAACTCAATTTCTTATGCACGGGTAACATGGAGTCCAAAGGTTACGAGGCCCTTAAATGTATCGTAAATTACATCATTTGGAAAGAGCGTAGTATTCTGAGCAAGACCAGCAAACTATAGAAATTGGATGGATACACATATTTGCATGAGTGAACGTTGCTATTGTATATTTATGTTATGTTATATATTATGTTATGTTATGTTATATTTGGAATTTATTTTCCAAATTAGCCGACTATTATGTAAAATAGCCAATTAACCATACTAGCTCGAACATAGATACCTCATACATAATATAAAACTACATACATGGTTCCTTGTTGTGCTCATTGATGACAACAATATCTGTATATTCCTTCTCAATGGACTGTGCAATCATCTTCTTCACAGTTGATTGGCGACGATGAAATACTTCCGAGTTGGGAATTACCCGCTGTAACTCCTTGAGAAAGAGTCTTGTTTTCTGTACAAAAAAGTGTGAAATGAGTCAGATGTCAGAGTAAATCAATCTGTTCCACATCACTGACTGTCATTGTGACTTGAGACATTGTAGCTTCAAGAACCATTCGCCACTTACCAAATTGGGATTCTCACACGATGTAATTAGAATCTTAGGCGTATAGGTCTTTGCGAAGTAGGCAGAGAATTCATCATGGATAAGGTCGAATAGTGTTTCAGGATCCGTTTCTTCAACAACCGTGGCATCTGGTTCCCTCAAGGACTCCAAAGTTTTGGGAACCTTCTTTGGCGGAGCATCCTTCCCCAATGCTTCAGCCTCACGTTGCTCGCGTTCCCGTTGCTTCTTCTTAGCCTAGTGAAGAAGGAAGAGAAAATAATATATTCAATGAGTCTTCATTGAGTTCATTGAACTCTCAGAACTAATTCAATTCTCATTTAGCACCAACTATACTTATTTCGGGCGGTGTACAAAATTAGAAATCTGAAATCACCAGAAGAGCGGATGAGGATGACCTATAACCCTGCCAATACAAGTTTAGGGAGCGAATCGCGAATGTGTCCAAATTATTAACGATCTGATCTTTCTGTACCTATACTGCACAACGAACACAGCTATAAAGAAGACCTTTCTGAGCTATAAATTAGATGCTAACTTTTAGCAAATAAAAATGAAGAAGTTTCGATTATGCTCAAAAATTGTCATGCCAAAGCATATTTTGTTTCTGACCCCGCCTGCCTGGGTTCTGATGAAACAATTTTGTATCCTTAGACATTTGAAACACTTCGTTCAAATTCCGAATCCTTTATTGAGTATTGCGATTCAAAGTGGAAATGCTACCAGTAGTGCATTCTACAATCCCTCCTCGTAGTGCCAGCTATGAGGAATGTGATTATTACTTAACTTTGACAATATAAAAGACCGAGGGAAATTTTCGAAAAAGTTAATTTTCAAATCGTCGTAGTAAGTAATAAGATGGCAAGTCAAAACAGTTGGAAAACTATGAACTTGAATAATGAACGAGTCAAACATATAACAGCGGAAAAACGTGCTACAGCGTCACCTCCACTTTTCACACTGCTCACAATTAAGTAGTAGGTACGTATTAATATCAATTCCTTCGGCACATTGATTAGCACATTTCACGCTCGATGCAGCCAATACTTTGCACTTGGAAAGACCGATGACCAACTCCATGACCAACTCCATGCACTACTGGTAGCAAACCGAAATGAAGACAAGAGGAGCGGTGAAGGTACCTCTTTTAATCTGAGTACGTCAGGTAATACAGAACTGATAAACCCGACACCGGTGGGAAACATTAAAAATTAAAACTCAGAAATGTGCGGGGTTGTAATGAAAATGAAATGAGCCACCCAGTCCTGCCCTGTCACACCAGGTCAACTGCACGTGCATGTGAACAACTGTGAGTTCGAAACATACTTTTGCTGTTTGTTCCTAACTCCACCCTGCGCCTCTTTTTTGTTCACGCAAGGAGAAGGTAGTTACCAACAACATTGATTAATGGCATAGCAATATAAATGAAGTAGAACGTGAATGTCGTATAAAGTATAATATTGTTAATTGTATTTATGATGTTTACCTTTTTCTTGAGTTTCTTGAGACGTTTGATCTCGTCGCGTTTGTGGTGTTTGGTGGTGGCAGTTTTATTAATTCTCATAAGGAGCTTGCTACAGTCCTCGACGGAAGGAGCGGCTTCCACTTGCTTCTCGTGCTTCGTCTGCACCTTGACCTTGGGTTTCTTTTCCTCAATCTCCATCTCACTATGACTATCTTCCTCAGAGTCTGACATCCTTCCGACGACGACCGCAGCCGTTATAAAATTCAAAGGTTCGAGTTAAAACGGACGGCCGGAGCCGTTACAAAATTCAAAGGTCCGAGTCAAAAACTCTACTAAATCAAACCTTAAAACGGACGACCGAGCTGTTACAAAATTCAAAGGCTCGAGTCAAAGACTCAACAAATAATTAAATCCATGAACTGAAATTATAGAAAGCAAGGCAGACAGAAGACGTAACTGAAATCAAAATCAGAAACTGAAAACTTCTCCGAACTAAATAAACTCATCTCATCTCCACGTGTGACGTGCCTGATGAATCTTAAAGTTTCCCTCTTGTTCACGTGGGTTCGATCTAAATGGAGAACCACACTTACCACATTTTTACTGGTTTGCACGGTAAATTTACTTTGCGCATAATACGGGAAGACTTATTCACTTCTCGCTCACATTGTGCATTCCCTGTGTTGCTTGAGATTTTGAAAGTTGCCGTGTTCCTTAACGTTGAACTGATGGTATACCAATCGAAGAAATGCGTCAACTTATTTGTGAAAGTTTGTTCGAGGGATGAAGTATCCTGCTGTTTTGTTTACCCCCTACCCTAATGCCTAAACTCTTTCGTTTGCTTTTGTTTTTGACTTTTATACATTTTTAGTACAATACAATTAGCTTTGAACAACAGAGATCTCGTCTTTCTGCTTACTGACATCTGACATATCACTAGTTACAATACATATAATTTCTGTTACTTACCTGTGTCTACTCTGCTTACTGCTTGTAACCACTTCACTATACATTGTGTTGTCAGTAATCACTGTCATCTTTACACTCACACTATAAATCTTCTCCGGGTCAGGTGAGTATTTAAATTATTATTAACTACATTAAATTGACATATATAACCAATAAAATAGTCAATAGCCAATAGCACGTGTCATGTAGTCATGTGTCATGTTTGCACTTTGCACGTGTGTAGCAGTTCGCATGTAATGTAAATCATCAGTAAGTACAGCTAATAGTTGCTGCGTGAATAACTATTAACTAGCCACTGCTAGATGATAAGCTAAAATCCAATCAATCATCATCTGGATTTCACATAAATTAATACCTTGCAATGGCTGCTTCACTGTCACTTTTGACTTGCAAGTGCAAGCTATCATGAGTACTTAGTACTTGCTTGAGTGTCAGACATCAGCAGACTGCAACTGCAACTCACATGTTGCATGTGGTTACATTCTTGATATATCCTAGACACTGACGGACGATGCAACTGGAAGCATGTTGTGACTTGTGACCTTTATGATTTGACACTTTTTTGTCACAAGTCATGAGTCACGTGCTTGGACAAAAATCAAAATAAAAAAATCATCATAGTCGACGATTTAGGCTCAGAAGATTCTTGAGTCTACTAGATGATTATCCGCAATGCTGGACAATAAAATAAAATAAAAATAAAATCAGGGATCTTTGACATACCCGTAGGCCAATCAATTGAGGGAGGAAGGGAACTTTATCGTTATCTAGGACAATTATGCAGATTACTACTAAGGCATTTAGGCCCCAGACGCTTCGACTTTTATCTCTCTCAGTTCCAGGAGATGTGGGACCATGACATTTTGCTGGACAATGGTGCTTTAAAACGTGACATAGGTTCTGAGTCCTGGAACTTGCTGGATCTTCAAATTTCCAAGCTACTTTCTTACAATTGCTTAACAGTTTTTGACTAATTAATGTAGTACGAGGGGCGTTCAATAAGTAATGGCAACACATGTGTAGCTCATGAACAAAAGTACTTAGAGCCTTGAAATTTTCTCACGTTTTACTTTTGTTCTATTGGACTTTAAGATGGTATAATCTGGGCATGTTCTTGTCCAGTCCATGCAGGTTTTGTCTGAAAAAATAATCCTCTTTTCATTTCTCATATTTGTACTGATACTGATGAAATAATGTGCACAAAGCTAGACTGCACCAAATTCTAATTTTCCGGCTATATATTTATACTCCTACAATGCAGAGAATTCATAGAGCTTTAGCGAAATCAAATATGCAAATGGTATTGTTGAATTGATTGATTCATTCAATATTTTGCAGACTCTTGATTTGATTTGGTCACTTACGACTCTACGGTATTTTTTTACCTTCGTGGACAGTATGGTATTGTTGGATTGATTGATTCATTCAATATTTTGCAAACTCTTGATTTGGTCACTTACGACTCTACGGTATTTTTTTGCCTTCGTGGACAGTACTGACCCGTACGTTCTGTTGTTGTGTCAACGCCAGCAACGGAAGACTGCCCGACCTGTCTAGTAAAAGATATGAAATAAAAAAAATGTGTCGAAAAAGACACGAAAAATACCTTCGAGGGGCACTTAAAAGTATTAAACAAGTTTTATTCTCTGCTTAATGTAAATTCAATACTTCTAATTTCTAATTGGCTTGTCCACGAAGGAGCGGCGGAGTTTTCACGTTCACACCGATGAACATCAACGTGTTCAATGTTGTCTGTAGCCGTGTCCGGTTCTTTTACCGACGGCCGTTGACCGACACCTTGTTTGACCGACGGCTTTTCACCGACATGACAGTTGACCGATGAGGCTGTTTGGCCGACTCTTCGTTGACCGAATAAAGTAGAACAACGCTTACAACAAATTATTTTTATGTTTTCGCCTTAACTCGATAAACCTGGCGTTGACATCGTATTTTGGAACAAACGACAGGGCAGCCAAGCAATGAACAGCGAGACTAGTTTGTGTGGAAGCTTTGCCGCTTCCGGAGTACAAGGCGTTCAATTCCTTAGACTGGCGCTGTTCTGTGCGAGATGAAATAGGCAATCATAGGTAGTTGCATTCGGGTACACATTTTTGAAAGCATTAATTGCAGCAGATTCAAAATAAGAAACGATAAACTTTAGTTCTCCAGCATGTCCCAACGCTTCAATTCAAACATCTCAGTGTAGTGCTTTTCAGATTTTCTTTATCACGCTTACTCAGCACGGACTCCATTCTAGCTCTGATCCTTCTGATTTCGACTGAACAGAATGCATCCAGCTTTTACAGCATCGTAATTATGTATTCATATGTACTATGGATAAACTTGTCTCATGAATTTGCATGCCTATCAACAAGGATGTAAATAAACTTGGAACACGATGACAAAAGGGCGATGCAAGGACAGAAACACATTTCATATTTAGTACATGTTTTACATATGTATAGTCGGTCAACGATATGTCGGGCAAACAGCCTAGTCGGTCAACTGTCCCTTCGGCGAAACGCCGTCGGTAAAATGAGGTGTCGGTCAAAGGAATTCGGTAAAAGAACCTAGGACCGTCTGTAGCTGATTCTCAAAAGTATGAAATAGAATGGCGGAAATATGCAATACCTACCTATAAATGTATGCAGGCTCTTACTTTCATCTTTATGTTGGCAAATTTGTTTAAGTATGTCTAAAAATAATTCCGAATGGGTTTTCCTTTCCATCAAAGAGGAAAATTATTCTGATTATAACGTTACGTAAAATTAAAGCCGCTCCTTCGTGGACTAGCCAATTAGAAATTAGAAATATTGAATTTACATTAAACAGAATAAAACTTGTTTAATACTTTTAAGTGCCCCGCGAAGGTATTTTTCGTGTCTTTTTCGACACATTTTTTTTGTTCCGAATAATTTGCAAGCAAAAGCAAAGTCAAAAGTAGGTGAATTGCGAAAAGTGAAAGAAAACCATTCTGAGTACAGAGTACCATGAGTGATAAAGACTCGGTATTTTTAAATACTTTATGACAGGACTATGCTTTACTAAGTGCACTTCAAATTATAATTCACAAAAAAAATTGAAAATAAGTTTCTAATTTTCTTCGTCGAGTACAGCTTGTACAGCTAGTCTCAGCAGTTTTCAAGAAGAAGGCGTTTAAAAGTAAAATCATCAATTGTATGTAACGATGTGGCCCATGAAGCTATATTGTAGGTTTAATTCAGTTTTACTTTATTCCAGTGGATTTTGGGTTGGAATTAGCAGTTTCTTGAAAATGTAAGCACTTAATGAAAATCGGCAAAAGGTGTTGAGAAATTCGAGGATTACATATGTATAGAAAATTGAAACGTGTGAATGTGAATAGGGGAAAGAAGCAGATACGAGTTGACACTGATTCACATTTATGTAAAGCAATTAGCGAGTGAGTGATAGGAAGATTACAGATTGCTATTGATTCGCTGCGTAAGGAAAAATACACTAGTAGTAGTAGGCTATATTTCATTGCAGTAAGAAGGATACTCGAATTCCATATATCGGTGCACGGAGCCTATTAGCTAGTTGTGATTGTGCTCAGTGTTACATTATATTGTAATGTCGTAATCGATAATTTCCAACTCCTACGCTCAGCCACACCCATTGATTGTAATTACAGATCTCTGATTGTAGTTTGATTCATCTTCATTCAGCCCAGTGTTTGTGGACCTGCATGCAATATTTCTATTGTCTGGCGCCACTTCTTGTAGTTAATATTTTGTAGGAGAAGAGCAATAGAGAATTTTACAATTCAACAAATTGAATTTTTTTTTATTACTTACTGAATTCTTAATACACCAATAATGTTGCATGGAGAGAATCCATATTCCATTATTGAATTAGTTCGCATCACTGCAAGACTTAACACTGACTCTACAATAGATCGAAGTGTTTACATACATGTAAACCACGCGTATTTAGCATTTAGGATATTCTAGAATTCGATGCAACGATAAGAGTTCAACATCGCTGACGATTCTTCTGCTTTTACCCACAAAACAAAATAAATACATAACGACTATGCAAAAGAAAATTTAAGCCTTATCATCAGTAATCAGTAATCAGTACATAAACCCAACCACCACTGGTTTTGAGACCAACAATATCCGTATGTTGTTGGAAGCCCTTGCTTACGAAAATCATATTCCGCATCGTGATCTCCTGTGCTGATGTCTGTAGCCGCAAGTTCACGACTTGGTTAATTTAATGCAGTATGTGTTTCGTGGTTGTACCCAGCATTTGATAGGTTTTTTTACCTTTTTACTTCCTACGCATAAAGAGTGAGCAAGCAGGACTTGTCTGTTGTCCAAATCTATAAAAGGGAATTTTCCTTCGTCTTTTGTTTTCGTATATTTCATATTCTTGTCACTCCGTCCATTCACGGGTAAGTACAATTTTCGAGGTGTTACACTGAATGAGCAGATTTTCCTTAAATACGTAAACTCGAAATCCAAAATACGGGGTCTTTACCTGAATGAGCTTTACTGTGACCTCTGACCTCGTCAACGATTTTGCTTTAGTGAACTTGGTAAATTATGAAGTTAGTAATTGCATTTTCCTAGCATGTATTCAATTAGTTGAGATGCGATTTGGATAACAGCGGGATTTCAAGAGTACCAGGTACCAGATATCAGAAGAATTCCGCCAAGTTGCTTTGCGACATGTAAATAAAATGTTCGTTTTATTTGGATCCATATCCATAATTTTTGATATATTTAGTTTCACTACATTAGGAGCAATCTTCCTTTTCTCTGAACTCTGAACTGCACTGTCTTGGCAAGAAAAGCAGTGAAAAGTGAGAAGAGAAACCATATACATCCACCTCACATACAGAATATAAATTTTGATCAACATTTGTTATTTAAAAAAATACGATTTGATTTTTGACCAACCATATTTGCATCCCGATTTTCATCTGAGATTGTACTGCGTGTTTGTTGAATGTTCCACAGTCAAAAGTCAATTATTTTCTGTGTTCTACGACACCAGATAGATGCTTCATAGAATACCATACGAAATACCAAAAAGCGAAACTAACCAATCTTCCCCTCCCTCTGGAAGTAGCACGTACGGAGGATGGTATGCAGTGTGCAGGACTGTGGTGTTGAAACGGCCAGAAGAGATAGGCATGAATTTGTGCTAGGACAGAAGAGATCTCTGCCGTATTGTAGTTTTTGGGATGAATGGAGTGCGTAGGTGGATTATCCTTTTTCTGAAGCATCATCACCAGCATATCAGGCAGTTCATTCCAAGTTTTTGATTCCACGGCCTTAGTCGTTCTTTTGGGATCCTGATCCTGGCTAACTAACCGCACCAAAGTCTTCTTCTCTTCACCATGTAGTTGTAAAGTGGTAACTCGGCATTCTTGTTGAGACGAGGACGGCTAGATTCAAATCAAAGGGTTGACGAGTCAAAGAGTGGCGTGGGTGTAGTTGAAATACTTGAATAAGAAAACAGGCAGACTCTGAACTATGTCTAACATTGAACCTTACATTTTTAAAGTCTGAACTTCTGGTAAATTTTAATTCATTAAAACGCACAAAAATGGATCGTATGGACTTGCAACAATTTCTATAGTTGAGTTGAGAATCATAATCTAATTTGAAGCCGACTTCGTGGAACATGTTTACGAGCAGTAGGATAAACTGAGGATAACAATGTGCTGGTTTAGTGCTACCAAGACAGGAAGACGTTCTTGCTAACCAATCCGATTATTCACACTTCACACCTGGGATCTAATTATAATGGGTGAGAGGAGCGAAGAAGTAATTTGTTACGTCCTATATCTTATGAAATTGTTGGAGAGGGTGACAATAGTGTCAAAACTCTTACTTTACTCTTGGTTTCAGCGTTACGGAAATTTTACTACAATAGTAGCTTTATGCTTTCGTGGAAGTTGCATCTTGCATCATGGACTCTTCGCTACTTTGAAAAGCATTTAGTGTTGCCAATTATTGTAAACTTAATTTCATTTGCATATTTTTTCAGCTTTTTTCTATGTCGTCCTGGGTAACTCAACTAAGGCTTAACTTTATGATCCTTTGTTTGACACACATTTCTCTCTGCTTAAGTTTGATGGACACACGCTCTCTGCTAAGTTTAAAGCACTGAGTCAGAGAATTTACGTAGAGCAATGAATTTATCTTGACATGCCCATTCTCTTGTAAGCCGACTACTGTATTGCTATTAAGTACTATTAACCGTTTTAGTGTTTGCTGCGGTTTTATTGCAGAAACTTTTGAAGGGTGATACATGAACGTCCTACTTCGCTTAAACGGATTTCATGGACGTTTTGAGTTTTGAATGTTGTTAGGTTCCGCGTTTACTAGATAAATAGAAGTTATCATGTAACATGGAGTAGAGATCATCCTATGCCATACTACAGATGTGCTTGTATGTGTGCTGAAGTTTATTTTGTCGAGTTTCTATTTAAATTTTTTTTACTATTTTAATTTCTGAGAATTCTAGATTATTCATTTGGCTTGGAATTTCTTGACTAAATTTGGAGATGCCCCGTTTCATGCCCACCTTTAAATTTTAAATCAAGCTTCTGGATATTTTTCAGCATATTTTTCGTATGTCAATATTTTTATAGGTCTTGCATGTTTAAAACAAAAGAGTACTTATTGTCTTTTATTGAATTTAACAAGTTGGTTTGGTTTTTGTTTTGAACATGCAATGCAATAAGTCAGTCACCCTGATATGATTTAATTCGTTTATCGGTGGAATCTTGGTCTCCGTCATTTCATCCCCTAAACGTGCTCTTCTACAATGTAACACATTGATAAGCAAACGGAAAGGAGAGAGATTTTTTTTCGAATGCTCCCCACGAAGTAGAGTATTCCCGATTCACGCCCGCTCCGAACCAAGTTGAACTCTTCTCTCTGTTTAAAACAATAATGTCAGTTTTGAGTACTTAATGTGAAGACCGCTGTAAAAATAAAGGACGAGTTAGAAAACTCAAGTTCACGCATTTCGTTTCGTCATGGACAATACTCACAGAGTCACATGCATCTCATGTCTCCAGTAATGTTCCGTAACGGATATACTGTAACGAGTTACAAACTATCTCGTTTATTTTTGTTTTCCTACTTGACTTGACTTTGGTTTCTAGAATGTTTAATGACTTTTTCCATTCCATTCCAGTGACAGGAAGGTGTTGCTTACTGCTTACAACGGAAATTGAGAAAAGGAAATAATTCGGTTTTACGTCCGGGGTCTAGGACGAGATTGAGCCTAGCTCCGATAAGTAGATAGTATACATACAGCGCAGCTTCCATGTTAATTAGGAAGCAGGAACGTGTGATTGGCTCACCCTTCCTTCCTTCGAATACCACATCTCAAGTTAGTCACGACACACGAGTCTTTTTAAGGAATTATTTCATTAGCAGGAGACGTCTCTCCTGTCTCTCCCTATATTACTATTATCAATTAATTAGTGGGTTTTCTCCCTTTCTCGTTGGCAGATGTGTGAGGTCTTTCTCAATTTATTAGTTTTCCACTTTGATAAAAAACTTGTAGTAGTGCAAAGCGCTGTTGGGTGTTGGGCTTGTCTGAGACGGTTTCTCAGTAGGATTTTTATATTTCTTGATCCGTCGTTAAGAATCTACGATCCCTCCTCTTCTTTTGGGTTCCTTGTTCCTTGGCTCATCCAGTCGAGTCTTAGGGCAAACGTCGGTTTAAGTCAGAGGCCCTCGTGTGTAGGAATACATCCAGTATGCTAATAAATCTGTCTGATACCGAGACTGTTCAGAATATTAAACGATGGAAGGGAGAACAGAATGGAGACGGTGACAGCTCACTAGGAGTAGCTGTCCTAGTTGAAGCCGAAGGTGTTGGCTTTATTTCTTGTGGTTTAATGCACAGGGTGAGAATGAACTAGGTAAGTCAGCAACAATAGGAATTCTGGTCTGGATCCGATTTCATGAAAGCTAACGCATCTCTGATTGGGTTACAGCAGTCGAGGAAGGACTCCAAGATAGATTGGCAAAAACTATATGGCAAATGTTTCTGAGTGTTGGAGTTGAAGAAAATCAGCAAACTCCGTAAAATCCCAAACGGAATAAAATATAATTGGCAGATTTATTGTAAATCATAAAAATTTGAAGAAAGGACCTTACGGGATAAGGTCAATTTTCACTATTTTTTTGGATTTTGGGGGATTTTGGGCCACGCACCGATTTCCGTGAAACTTCTAGGGATTGCTAAAGAAATCGGAAGGGTTGGCTAAAACACTTCTCCGACCAAGATTTTCGCCACTAGGGTTGCGAAAAAATTCACGAAAAAATGGCATGAAAAAATTGTTTTTTTCAGGAAGGTGGCAATTGGTCAATGTTAGTTTTGGGTATTATAGTACTATATAATAGTACTACGAAACCCACCATAACGTTAAAGTAAGGCATCACTTTCTATATTTTAAAAAAATCTCATTCAATCAACCAGGCGTAGACCCCCGATGATACTAATACATTACACGCTAATAAATACACGCTTATAAATACATTGCGCCTGTATTTATAAATGCGTAACTGGATCAATCTCTTGAAAAAATACCATAGTAGAATTTTGAACCAAATTAATTAACACACACCAGAGCCAGCTCTAGGAATATGGTCAACGGAAGAAGGGCTAAATGCCAAAACTTCAAAATTAGATAGTGTTTTAAAATGCACAAGCTAATTCTGATCGAAATCGGAAATCCGTGAAAACATAGACTAATATTATAATGGGGGGGGGGGGGTTTATAGTCCGTGTATACCCGTAGGTCTTACAGACTTGGAAACTATCGTTCCCTTTATTTGGCATAGGCTAATATTAAAGGCTGAGAGCCCAATATTTTGCGCGGAGCGCAAACTTCTTTTGAGAATTTGAGTCATATTTTCCTTTTGACCTAATACATACAGCGCGGTGATGATTTACTTACGCATGCCGTGTGCATATTGGATTGGATATGAAATCCTTTCGACTTTACCGGATCGGAAATTTCTGGGGTCTGGTATGTGCCAAGGGACCCTGGAATTCCTTCAGATTCAAAGGATCTGGGAATTTCGGATTTTGGAATGCGCCCAGGGACCCTGAAATTCCTTCAAATTCAAAGAATATGGGAATTGCGGCGTCTGATATGTATTAAAGGACCAAAAAGGCTTGTTTTTTGTCTAACCTAACCTGATTTGACCACCCCGAAGTTTTAGGGTCCTTTGGACCCTAAAACCGGTCAAGGGGTCCCCTACTCTATAGGGGTATAGGAGGTTTTCCGGTATGGGTTTAACTTGAAAACAGATGTAGAGAAGATATGACAAGTTGGAAAAAGGAACAATCTGTGAAAAAGTCACGGGTTAAAGAGCAGAACCTTAGCGAATCGTACGGAACGGTTCTAAACTGAAAGCGGAAGAAAAAATCTAGCGGGGTTGGACCGACATACGGGAAATGTGAAATGTGGAAAGTCACGGGTTGAAATGAAGAAAATACAAAGTGGTGGGTTTAATTTGATAACAGATGTGGAGAGTAACTGATAGGAAAAGAATTTCTTTTAAACAAATCAAGGATTGACAGACAAAAGTTAGCAAAGGTCAACAAACGGGTTTAAGAAAATCTGAAAGGGGAATACTCATGCTGCAGGTTGTGATAAAGATTAAAATGAGCCGTAGAAGAGGGTTGAAATTTAGAAGCGAATTTTTTTTTTTAAATTTAGAGCGGGTTAAGAGAATTTAAAACGCAAATCTAACTTCATATTTCAAATGTAACGAAAATATGTTTAAGTCCCCCGTCCGTAGGACGGGCTTACAGCTAGTTATTCGATAATTGCCACCTTCCTGTAATTTTTTTTTTCGTGCCATTTTTTCGTGATTTTTTTTTTGCAACCCTAGTGGCGAAAATCTTGGTCGGAGAAGTGTTTTAGCCAACCATTACGATCTCTTTAGCAATCCCTAGAAGTTTCACGGAAATCGGTGCCTGGCCCAAAATCCCCCAAAATCCAAAAAAATCGTGAAAATCGACCTTATCCCGTAAGGTCCTTTACATCTTTAAATCTTGAAATCGATAAAAACGTATCTAGTAAAACTAAAATTGACTGAAATTTTTTAATTAAGATTACAATTGGAGGTTTTTAGTTTAAAAATCTAGTTTCCGAAAACAGTGGGCCTTTGTTTTGTTACTTTTTGATAGCACGAACTAAAAATTGATTTAGACGACAGCACCTATCTGTAGCGGAATCCGCCACCGGCCAGTTTTCTTGCGATTTGCTCTTGCACGATCATAAAAACTTGTCGAATTTACTCAAATGCGGTTTATTTTTAGGAAAATCGCTCAGCTCACTTATAAATTCTACTTAACTGAATGAATTTGAAAGTGTTGATGTCTATGGCATGCCAAATATTTCCTTCCGTTGCCTTTTATGGTAACTAGTGTCGTAGAAGATAACAGGTGTGATACTATGTTATGGTTTTCGGTTATGAAAGAAATACAGGATACAAGTGGCAAAATCAGAATTTTGGTTATAATTCAAATTGCCAAAAATGGAATTGACAACGCCTTTGTTCTACCAGTTCAAATTTTTTGCCTATTTGAATTTTTTTTGCCAATATCATCTTTGCCAATGTATTTGAGTTTCCATGGAGTGGAAGGGTTAATCTGCCCATCTTCAAACATGACCTTCTACAGAACGATGAGCAACTCATATTAAAATTCAGTTTCAACATGGTTTATATTTAAATTCAGCAATTGGCAACGCTGTCACAATTTGTTCCGTTTAGTATAAGTACTTGGGATTGCACCACTACAGGACTATGAAAACTGAGCATCCGATTCGTTTTGTGAAACTTTAAAACCAGTTTGAAAGTTAATTAAAATTTATTCAGTAAGTTCCAAATTGTTGGTCAAAATGACATGTCTGGTCCGGACAAATCACTAGCGTTAGTTAGTGCAAGTAATGTGTGCTGGGTTATTCATATGTGTCATTGGTGAAACATCTTGTGTAGTAAAGTTTTCAACGCTTTTATGTTTGTACATTGCAAACGAAAAAGGCGTCAAGTTTTGCATACTTTACTGACTACAAGTTGAGGTCCTACTTTACAGAATTGTTTGTCTAATTAGTGTCAACATTGAATGTCAAATATAGGTAAGTACGTGAATTCCAAACGAAGCATTAATCCCCTCCCGATGAGTAAAATTTTAAAGTCCAATTGCTATAACTTGTAAATACAGTACATTCCCGCATCAAAGATGAAACTTAACATTTATTCGATTGGAAATGATAGGTTATTCTTTTAGTGAAAAGGGAAATGAGTATTGTTCCTTTAGCTTTATGTCACTCCAGCAGCCAGCATATGCATTGATATCTAGTATCGTCATCTTCGTACGAAGTAAAAATGTGGTAGACTGTGTCTAAGCTCGGATACGCTTAATTTAAGTATGAGTTTCTAAAATAGGGCAATTGACAATGGTGACAATTAATACTGGAAACCGAGGCCAGGCCAGGGCAGAGCGTGGCGCAGACTTGACTTCTGCTTGTTATTATACTTAGAAAGTTGAAAGCTATAATTAACGAGCTACCACCCTGATCGTTTATTCCGGTCTCAGTATGTGATGTTGTAGATGTTCGTAATTTTGACATGCACTGGTCAATCATGATCATGAGCCGAGACAAGCTGTAGAATGTAGTAGGATTAAAATAATTGGCCTACAATAGAAGCACAGGGATGGAAGATTGAAGTATTATGGACTGAACTGCAGCCTCCATGTATTTGCATTTGCCCATGGTGTTATTTGTGTTTACTTTCTGACTATCAACGCATCAAATAAACCTACATCGTATGGGCATGAAAGGGTTGGGCTAGAGATTTTTATTACATAATATTTTGAGGGAGTAGGAGTAGTGCATACCATTATTATGCCTTGCAGTAGTTGTGTGTGTTGAGCCGATTCACGGAAGGTTCGGCAAAAGGAAGGTTTGGCAAAATCAGAAAAGTGATCAAAAACTGAAGCCCTGGAAGGT